>JAOXYD010110506.1:0-11480 GCA_028565735.1 Pinacopodium congolense
TAAAGGTTACTCTTCACCTTATAAGAAGATTGTACTTGTTTTGATTGATTAGTATAGAATCATCAAACAAGTAGTTGAAAAGGAGATGTAGCCTATCTTTGGGGTAGGTGAACTTCTTTAATTGGCTTGTGTCTTCTCTTATCTTAACTTATCACATTCATTTTGGTAATTGCATTCTCATTCCATTTTAGGATTGAATCTTGGTTTAGTGATTGCATCTAGTTTCCAATTGATTTAGGTTGCTAGTTTAAATTTGTAAAAAGTTTTTAAACACCCAATTCACCGCCCTCTTGGGTGCCATAGGGCTTACAAAATAAATAAATAATATGATTTTAATTCATTAGAGGACTAGTCCCTAGTTCACTAATCTTGAAATAATGAATTTCAGGATTAGAATTCTTGAACTTTAAGCTAACTTTCTATATTTATAAGTAGACCAAACCATAGAATAAGAATGATAGAGGTAAGGCATTGACTTGACCATAGTTTTGTCTAGTTTTAGCAAAGATATCCTAGATTAGGCATTCCAACTTTTGTATAACTCAGTTGAATCATTTAAAGCCCAAGCCTTATCTTATTAAACCAATTTGGTAATCTTTAAATTAATTTGAATTCCATTACATTGATTGGAAATCTTTAGGTTATTAGTAATTATCACCTTTATTAATTTGCAATCTAGAGTTCCCTAGATAATTGTGAGTTAAGTGGCCTAGTATTCATACCATTTTCCTCGTGGGTTTGACATTTAGGGTCTTAAAAATACTCCACTTTGTTAATTGTTGACCAATATACTTAATGTAATAGTTGGTTTAGAAATACTTTAAGAAAGTGTGTATTGAATTGCTTAATTTGATAATTAATTATGATAATTTAGACTAAACCAACCAATAACAAGTTTTTAATACAATTTCTGGGGAATTGACTATAATATTATGAATATATTGGTGTCAATTACTCTATAGTTTGTAAATATTATTTATATTGTGTTTGCTTTGTTTTCTACTTTTTTTTTCTTGTTTGTTTTCTTGGCATTTTGTTATCATTGAATTGATTTCAAGTTTGTGTTTACCTTGCATAAATCTTTAGTTAGAGCAAATTAGAAATGGAACATTATGTGAACCTAATTTTCTAACATTGTGAAACATATAAAGAGCCCACCATGATGGAATTAACTATATGAATCAAGAGTTAACCTAAGTTTAGCATTGTTAAACCTATGATAGAATCGGATGATTTTAAAATTCCACGTAGTATCATTTCCATGATTCAATCTTCATAATTCAGTGGATCATCCTTAAAAAATCCAAATGATCATTTGAAAATTTTCATAAATATTTATAAATTTTTTAAATTAATGGGATCTCAGATGATGCATTTAAGCTTAAGTTATTCCCATTTTCTCTAAAAGATATAGCTCGCACATGGTCAAACACATTCCTACCTAGTTCTGTCATTACTTGGGATGATCTTGTTAACCATTTCTTAGCTAAATTCTTTCCCCAATCCAAGATCACCAAGCTGAAAGATTTGATTTCTTCATTTGTTCAATATGAGAGTGAGAGTTTATATAAGTCTTGGGAGTGATAAATTTGTTTATTGAGTATCCTATGCATAGTTTTAGTATTTGTCAGTAAGTGCACATATTTTAGCTTGGACTCATGCCATCCACTCATAATATGATTGATGTTATTGTTGGAGGTGCCCTAATGAGACAAACCCCAAGTGAAGCATATTGTTTAAATGAGGACATGGAAACCAATAGCTTCTAATAAAATTTTAAGCCTTATTATAGGAAACCATTTAGAGCTTATTCAATCAGTGATATCATAGTTTTACAAGCTCAAATGGTTAACCTAAGTAAAAAATTGGAAGGTTTAAAAGGTCAAATTGCTAGTAGAGCATTAAAGGGTCTTATAGAAAATGACTATTATGGTAGTTCTTATCATTCCTCCATAGATTGTCAAGTCGAACAGTCTTATACCCCTAATCTTAATCAAGACCATTATCCTACTAATAGGGAAAGAATTGAATCTTACAATTCTTTTTAGGAGAGCTATCCAAATTTTCTATGCCATCATCATCTAGACTACCAATTTCTGCATGTCAGTTCTCATACGAATTCACCTCCTAATCCAACTCTACCAAGAAATTCCAATTTTAAGGATACAGTGATGAATTATATTCAAAGTAATGAACCTAGGATGCAAACTCTCGAGAATTCAATTAAGAATTTAAAGACTCAAGTTGATTAGATTGCGTAAATCTTAGAGGAGTAATTACTTAAACCTTTCATTACCATGTTTGAACCTACCCCTAAAAGCATATTTTAGCCATCAATGTACAAAGTAGTAAATATATGGAGGATTTATGTGTAAAAAAGAGTGAAAGGGAAATGATGGAGAGTAGAAAAGAAGAAAAGGAAGTTGAGAGTAATGAAGTTTTGTCAAGGTTATTTGTTGATCCAAACGTTCAACCTTACCAGCATGGGATTCCATACCCATAGATGTTAAATGCTTGATTTAGGAGATCTTTAGAGATGTTTAAAAAATTATGAGTGCCATTTTCTAATATAATCTTAACTGGATGAGCATATAGCTAGAAACTAGCCCTTTATATAAGAGTTAGAATCTTCCTATCCAAATTGGAAGGAGTTTTTAATAAAGTCAATCAGACCAATTCATCTAGCATAAATATATGAAAACATTGCATCAGAGTAAGCTGGGTTAGAATATTTTGATATGGATAAGATGGGGATGAACTTATAATTAATTATAAGCAATATGTTGTGAATTTTAGGTAATGTAAGCAAAATGAAGAAATTGAAAGGCATGATGAAGTATAAGAAAGTGATGGAAGTGTTTTTGCTTTAATTTTTAATTGTTAAATGGATGATGATGATGTCAATTTCATTGGTTTTAAGGATGATCCTAAAGTGTAGGAACATGTTAAGGTTCTTGAATTTAAAAATTCTTATGATGTTGTAAAGAAAGATAAAATTGTTAAGGAAGTTTCAGAATCCAAGGTAGCTATTAAGGTTATTGATTTCATTAGTGTTCAATCTTTCACCTATAGGCAAAACATGGTATTTCAAGACGTTTTACCATGATATTTTGCCAATAATACAAACCATGTGTGGTGTTCCATAAAGGGTCAAAACCAAAATTTTAGAAATCACTTGAACGCTTTAAGAACCATTTAGAACAAGTTTCAGAATTTGGCCTATTATAATTTTAAGGATGATGAAAGAAAAGAGTTGGATTATGGACCTACGAAGAGGTTAAAACTTCTCTAACCTTGAGGTCCAACTAAAAAACCTTAACGAAGTGCTTATTAGGAGGCAATCTAACCATAAAAATAGGATTTACTGTGTTTTCTTAAGTTTGATGTGATGTCCTTTTGTTTCCTTTTTGTGCTCCTTGCTATTCTTTGATCATATTTACTTTAATGGAGCATGGTTGCTATTTATATTGTTTCTAGTGCTTTGGTATTCTTTCTATGGATTTTTAGGTGCTGCAATCAATGCTCGAATTTTGATATAAATTTCAATGGATCATTAAGCTATTATCTTTATTATCCGAGTATTTTCTTTTTCCTTTTCTCCTATATTATGTTCTTTTCGATTTTATGAACATTGAAGACAATATTCAATTTAATTGTAGGTGGGATGGTTTTACTATGTTGTCACACTTATTTTTATTTATCTGCAAGTTTATCATTTTATCATCTTTTTTATGATAATCTATAATTTGTGGAAAAATGTTTTCGATTTGATGTATGTCATTATCATTTTCCTTTTGATTTCAGTTATTTTTATGATTTAAGATATTATTAATTAATCATGTTAATTAACAAATGAACTTTGATTACTTCATGTTTTGGATAATGGATATCTAATGAACATTATAATTTTTTGTGTATAAAATGCATATTCCTAAGTGATTTGAGACTTCTTTTAAGCATGCTTATCATCTTACTTAAAAGATAAATTAAAAATCATATAAAAATGAAATAAAAATAAAAGAAAGTGAAAATTTAAAAAGTGAGCAAGTTTTTGTTCACTTTGCTAACTTAAAACTAATTAGTTGAAGTTAAAAAGTAGTGTTAATAGCAGATGATGTGAGATACCTCAATTGAGTAACTGAGAATTTTCATGAAAAAATGTTCATTTTTATGTAAAAAGATTGAGTGACTTCTCAACCAAGAATTAAAAGCTCCTATTAATGTTTATGTTGTGATTGATGAAAAAAATATATGATTTACTTAAAAGATGATTCATTTTGCTTTGGGCATCTTTATTTTATATATGGAAATGACTTTTGCATTTTAGGTTGAAGTTTGATGAAATATGAAGTTATCTTAGGATGATTGTTAATTAACATGGTTGATTAATCATATAACATCTCAATGATTTGTTTTATAGTTAAATGATTAAGGAAAAGTTTTCAATGATTGTGTAATGAATTGGCTATTTTTCCTATGAATATATATTGTTTTTAAATTGATGATGGATTGATTTGCTTGAAGAGAAGTAAATGATTCAGTGTGGGGGAGATGTTAGGTGTATAATTGATAATATTTTCCAATTTAATTTGATGCACATTTGCTCTAAAATTGATGTTCAAGTGATTTATCTCTAGATATGTTTACATTACAGTTTGAGGATTGAAAAATGAAAATTTTGGAAAAATTTGTAAAAAATTAAAAAAACAAGAGTAAAATAGTAAGTCTAAGCCAACCCTAATTTAATTAAGAAGAACTACCGTTGAAGTTAGTTCTGGGAGCTAAACAACGAGACTTCAACGACATTATTTAAGTCCTTTTCAAGTGTCATTTAGGTCCTTATCGAGACTTTTCCAATTGGATCTCTTTTTTGTTGGCTATAACTTGCTCCATTTGCCTTTAACTTGTAGCAGACATATATATTGACACTCAAAGATCATTTTCGTCCATGTAGAAATAGATTAAGGCTGCCAAAATTAGTTCTTAACTTAAAATTTTCTTCTTCTTTCTTTAGGATAGGTTTTTGTTTTTTTTAAGCTTTGTATGTGGTAATTTCAAGTTGATTTTAAGGATTTCAAGGGTTTGTAAACATAATTGAAGGCTATATAACTATTTAGAGTTTCATTTGGTTCAATCTAAACCCTTTAAATCACTTGTTTCTTACACTTTATTTACATATATTCAAGAACATATTGTCTAAGTTTATCTTTGTTGTTCTTTAATATATATGATGTTTCAATCTGATTTAAGCTAAAGACAGGTTATTAAATTCTTTGATGAGTTTCTATCACTTATTGGATGGTAATCTTTGTTTAATTTGAATGCTTAAAGCTTGCCTTAACATGGCCACTGAAGATAAAGTTGATAGATGATTAAGGATCTGTGACCAACAACTTTAATCATTGGAAAAATCAATAAATAACATGATTTTAATTCAGTAGATGACCAATCACTGGTTAACCATGAGGTGTTGATCTTGAAATAATGAATTTTAAGTTTAGACTTCTTAAACTTGAAGCCAACTTTCTATATCTGTAGTTGAATCAAACCATAAACTAGGAATGATAGAGATAAGCATTAACATGATCATAACTTTGTCTTGATTTAGAGAAGATATTGTAGATTGGGCATTCTAACTTTTTAAAACTCAATGGAATCATTTAACACCTAAGCATTAGACAATTAATCCAATTTGGTAATCTTTAAAGCAATTTGAATTACATTATATTGATTGAAAATCTTTAGGTGAAAATTGTTAGTTCTAACCTTTATTAATTTTCAATCTAGAGTTCTCTAGATAATTATAACCTGAGTGACCTAGTATTCACGACATTTTTGCCATTGGTTTGACATTTGAAGTCTTAAAAATATTCTACTTTATTACTTATTGACTGATATACTTACCGTAATAGTTGCTTTGGAAATACTTTAAGAAAGTTTGTGCTCAATTGCTTAATTGGATAATTAATTGTGATAATTTAGAGTAAACCAACCAAAAATAGATACTAATTGTTAGCCCCATATGGAACCTAAGAGGGGGGCGAATTAGATGTTTAAAAAATTTCTTCTAAGTTCTACAACCTAATCTTTACCAGTTTATTCCAAAATCGAAAGCTAAACACAATTTAATTAAATTAATAATAATATAAAATAAAATAAAATAAATGCATAAATGGAAAGAAGTAAGAGAAAAGAGACACAAATGATATATCCTAATTCGAAGCTATCCACTTATTCCTACGTCTAGTCCCTAATGAACTTTGTTTGGATTTTTCTTGCATTATAACAAAACAAGTACAATGTTAATATTACAAAATTTTTCAAGACTTAAGAATAACCTTTCACTCTCTCTTTTTGAGGCTATTCCTATCACTTCCTTTTTTAAGGATAAGGAATAACCTCATAACACTCTCTCCTTTTATGGCAAAAGAGTAATCTTCACAAAATTAAACTCACAATTTTCTTGACACAAGCACCCTTTCTCAAACAAAAACCTTATAAACATAGTCACCCTTGATTCACTAAGGTGTATAAGGAATCAATCCACAGTGTATGAAAATATAACACAATACTTACACAAAAACTTTACTAATCCAAAATGCTACATAAAACTTGGAATATACTCTAAATATACTCAAGATAGCTCAAAAACTTTGTAAGATTGATTTTAATGATTCTTCATGCTAAAAAACACACAAAACATATGTTTATACCAATCTTAAGATTTACTAGCTATTTGTAACCATTGCAAAAACTAGTCACTTACAAAAACTAGCTTTTATAGCTTTTATAGAAACTAGGCATTTATAGTCGTTTCGAAAACTACTCGTTACAAAAACTAGTTATTTATTACTATTAAAAAGAATTAGCCATTCCATGCTCTTGTTTTTTTTTTCAGGTTTGGTCGATCGACCTTCTTATATCTAGTCTATCAATATCCCCAAGTTGGTCAATTGAGCTTACTACTTTGATCATCCTCTTAGCCCATTTAAGTCATTCAATTCTTTAGCCCAATCAAACATATTCCAACTCTACCTAATCAATAAAAAACACATCTTAATTTTACATGATTACACAACTTATCACAACTAAATTTATTTAATTTACCAAATTTCCTTAACAATAATACTTGATTTCATCTTAATACCCGTAACTATATACTAATAAATTTTCCAATGTATACAACTTCAATTCACTCAAAATTTATCCAATTCATACAATTCAAGACTTAATATCAATTTCATATAACATAGACGACTTACATATAAGTCATACCAATTTAATCAACTTCCCAATTCATTCATCCTTTAATCACTTCAAACATACCAATCTGTTCATTTAATCAACGTTAACTAACTTAAACAACACTCATACTCATGAAATACCATACATGCTTTCATCCATACATTAAGAGGCTTTCCACACACAACAAGCATAAACAACACCTCTTAATTATGCATCTTATATACAAGTATTAAAAATGAATTTAGTATGCATATTGTAAGCCCTTTCAACCTACTATAATACCAAAGGAAAGATTTACAGTCACTTATAAAAACCTATTAAATTCTACTCTTGAAATTGATCTTTTATCTTCAATCTTCAAGGTTAACTTCAATGCTTCTCTTCTTTCTCAGTGTTCATACACTTCAATCTACTTAAACATAAATGAACTTCAATAAGGCTCCATAACCACACAATTCAATTCACGTCCTTCATCAAACCTATATTAAAGAAAATAAACTCCACAAACTCATTAATAACAAAATATTGTCATTGTAAAAAAAACGGTGGAGCAACCCTTTATTCAACACCTTTTTATTCCAATCTTTTTATAAGTGAAATGGATAAATTAAGTTTAAAATAGAAAAGATATTTCCATGACTAGTGGTTGTATCTTATCTTGGTGATGAATGCCCTAAATTTATCCAATGATCTATTTCTTATTTATTCAACCCATTGAAATTTGAGGTCTTAGATAATTTATCATTTGCTTGATTTTTAATTCATTGGCTCATGTTTAGATTGAACGTTGTTTATTTGTTTTAGTTAGTTTATGTTTCTTTTTATTGTTTCTTTCACGTAATCAATTCATTGTTGTCTAGATAATTAAATACTAACTGAATTAGAATTACACTTAGATTTATAAGGAAATGATACGTGACACTTAACTATTTTGTACTAAATGTTGATAAGGTGCGCTTACCTTCAATTAGTCTAGGATAAAATTAAAGGAGAAATTAGAAAGTCGTTAGAGCTTAGTAAGGAGTCAGTGTGAAGTTGAATATTCCAAATTTATCCAAGTAGTAATCATGTATCCATCGAACTCATAATGTTTAATTATCATTTAGTGCCCTTCATAACCTCTTAATCATGGGTACTTGGTTAGTAAACTTTAGTGGAATGATACCTAAAACTCTTTCACTTTTAGGTTGGCATAGTTATGAACCTTTGACTTTGGGACTTGCTTTTTTTTTAGGCCTCCTAGGCTACCAAAAAAAATTTAATAGTTTATCAATGGATTTAGTGATGTGAGTAGGAAGTGATAAGTGTGAGCTCTAGTGTATTTTTAGGTAACTTAATATATAGCTGATTAATTGAGTTGTCCATACAAGTGATTGACTCTTGTTACACTAGTTTATGACCCTTATTTAAACCTTTTCAATGAAAAGCTAAAACTTTAAAGGAAGTTTCTTTGTTATAATTTGAATTCCTAGGTAATGATTAGGGTCTCATCAATTTTTAGACTAGATATAGTACATAGCCATGATGTTTGTTTCCTTACACTGATTAAAATATATAAGGAGCTTTTATTCGTGTTTGTGGAGAGTTCTAAGAGTGTGTTAAGGGTGTTCAGTGTAGTCCTTACAATACTCAATGATTGATTATTAGCTTTGGAAAGCAAGATGAGATCATCTACAAAATAAGGCCAATCAACCCCACTCTCTTACTTTTAAAATGGTATTTGAACCTACCTAATTTGTGCATGGTTTGTCTGGTAAGTCTAGTAAGGAGATCCATTGCTATTGTGAGTAAATAAGGTGATAAAAGATCACATTATCTAATTACCTTTGCTCCTCTAATTAGCCTAGTATTTTTACCATTCACTAATGCATAATATTAAATAGTTGACACATATTGATTAATCCAATTACAATAAGTATGTGGGAATACAAAAGGGTAGAGGGTATTAATAATGAAATATAAATTAATAGAATCCTAACCTTGTTGAAAATTTATTTTCATGCCACCTTTTCTTCTTATAATGTTTCACCAAATCTTGGACTAGCTTAATGTCATCACTAATAGATCTATTTCTTATGAGGTAGCTTGTGAGCAATCCATATATGAAAGCAAAATATTCCCTAGTCTATTAGCAAGGACCTTATAGATTATCTTGAAAATTGTGTTGCAACAAGTAATTGATCTGAAGTCTCTCATAGAGCTAGGAGTTTTGTTCTTTTGGATGAGAGAAAGTGTTGTTCTATTGATCACCTTTATATTTTTCCCATTTAAGAAGAATTCTTAGACTGCCCTTGTCACTGATTGGTTGTTTTATGGCCATGTTTTTTGGAAGAAAATAGCATTCATGCCATCTGGTCCTAGATTGTTATTAAGATGGAGGGAAAAGACCATTCTTTCAATTTGAATACCATCATCTTCTTTGATTTGAAGGTCTAACTCTTGATGGGAAATTTGATGATTGATGATGGATTGTATAATTTGTAGGGATGACGATCCTGTAGCAAGGATTCTTAAGATCTTGGATGAGTATGAGAAGACCTCATCTAGCAGTTGGTCTTGAGACTATATGTAAGTGTTGGAATAAAATATGAGAGTGGTGATCTTGTTATATTTCTTTCTATCAAGGACACATTTATGGAAGATTTTTAATTCTATCATCTTCATTTAGCCATAAAATTCTTAATCTTTACGATTGAATGGAGGAATGATAGTGAGAGCATGACCATACGTTGGCATATCAATTTTTTCCTTAGCTTATATTTAGGGCCTATTAAGGGGTGATCTAGCAAGGTCTAGATTGTACTCAGTTTTTTAAGGCATTTTCAACTACTTTATTTATGCCTGGTATCTTTCTTGAACTAATAATTTTCAATTCCTTCTTTATTATGATAATCTTTCTCATATAGATAAAGATTTTGGTTCCCCTTACATTACATTTAAGACCTCTTTTAGCCTCATGAAATTCATCAATCTCTACAAGTAATTGTTAAATTTGAAGGGAGATACTTTAGAAGCTTAAAGCAATGGATTTTGTTTCAAGAGAGGGGGGGTGATTTGATAATAATGAGTTGCCGAAGCCTGATTTATTTTTCGAAAATGTGATCATCGATTCATCATTAATTAAAACTCTGTCTAACTTATTTCTTATAAACATCCTACCTTGTTTCTTGTTGGACCAAGTGTGGAATATTCCTTCCACTCTTAGATTAGATAGCTAGATTATAGCCAAGAAATTCCTAAAGTCGTTCGAATAGTTTTATCATTAAACTTCCCTTATCAATTAGCTGGATGTTCGCCAAACAATTCCTAAAGTCCTTTGAATATTTTTATCATTAAAGTTACCTTTAACCTTATTACATTAAAGCATGATGTAGAAATCTCCTAGCACATTCCAAGGCTCTCTAGTAGTAACACCTAGTTCCTCTAGTTTCTTTTACAGAGATATTCTCTAAAAAGCCAAGTTATAGGCATAAATAAAGGTAGCCTGTATTTGAAATAACTTTTGTTTTAACTTGAGCTCCAAATGGATCAATTGATTTGTAATTTAGCATGTGGAGGCATCTATATTGTCTTTATCAAAGGCCATAAAAAATTTTCAATTGTAATAGCATTAATGGTTAGATATTGTTTCCTAACTATTGGTTAAAATTTACTTTCTCTATAAAATGTTCAACTTAAGTTTAATTTCCAAAAGTCCCACTAAAAGTATTTTATTAGACCCCTTAGTAGCTAATTTCTTGGGGAGGGAACTAATCCCTCTTACATTCCATGATAAGATTCTCATTCTCTAGGGGAGCAATTAGTGGCTTTATTTTTGCTATTTGATCTTGTCCTGTCAATTAATTGGAAATGATCTCGAACATCCTTGTCCTTGTTGTTAGGGATGCAATTTGTTTCCTCCTATATGTTTTTCTTTTCCTTTTTAGCTCTAGGGGTGTCCTTTATGGAAATCTCATGATAGGTTTGCACACTCCTATTTCATATTACATGTGATATGTTGTTACTAGTAGCATCAAAGTTTTGCACTGAGGGGTTGGGGATCTTTTAAAGCCTATAACTTATGGTCTGATACTCCTTTTGTGAATTGTCTATTTATATTGACTAGTTTTTGCTATTGCTATGGGTGGCAATTAACTGGAAATGATCCTGAACATCCTGGTCCTTGTTGTTAGGGATGCAATTTGTTTCCTCCTATATGTTTTTCTTTTCCTTTTTAGCTCTAGGGGTGTCCTTTA
>JAOXYD010110515.1:0-11479 GCA_028565735.1 Pinacopodium congolense
AACTCAGAAAGCTTTCAATTGATTTTTTGATTCATTATTTTGTTTGTTTTGAGCTTTCAAAGATCAACATACCAAAACTATCTCTGTTTTGGTTAAAAGTTTCTGAACTTCTATGTTCTTAAATTTGAAGCTAGCAAAACCATTTTTATTGATTCAAAATTATCATAGAAGTTTTGCTTAAGGTCTCAGGAGTGCATAGGATCTTTTACTTCAATTTTTAAGCACTCAAATTATGCATTTGAGCTCAAAGAACACAGACTACTCAAAACTGATGTGTTTTCTCTGCAGCTTTTTTATTGATTTTTATTTTGAGTTTTAATCAATTGATGGGTGTGGAAATTTATTGTTTTAAGTTTTTTTAAGGTTCTAGTAGTGTTCCAGTATTTTTTTTTTCAAATTTTGAGTCAATATATTTTTTGTTTGAGCTTGATTTTTGCAAGTAACTCAAAACTGTCCAGGTTTGATAGTCTTGACTTTAAGCTTGATTTTGTTTATTCAATTGATGTGCTAAATTTGTGTTTGCTACTACGATTTATTTTTCACATATAGATTGATGTTGCAATAGGTTTATTGCATTTAATTGGCAGCATTTGGGTGATTAAATTCATGTGTTTATAGGCTGAATTGTTAAGACTGCATATTTTGGATATATTGCATGTTTGAATATTTAATCGGATTATATAATAGTTTAATCACGTATTTATTAACTAAATTAAAATTTTCATGATAAATTTAAGTTTTATGAGGCTAGTTATAATTCTGGTTTGCTTCTAGATTTTTCAGACTTGAATTTATTTATTGTGCATTAGAGAAGCACCATAAAAGGTGTGTTTAGTGACTTAAATTGGGGGAATTAATTTGTATTAATTGTTGTTGTGGTATGAGCTGCTCTTTGCCTTAAAATAGATTTGATTAGGTTGTTCTGCACCTAGGATAAATAAGATTTAGATTATGTTAATCCTTGTTTGTGAATTGGATTGGTTTAAGCCTTAATTGTGCATTGAACATTTCATATTACATTTGTTGCATGTGAGCCATGATCTTGTGTTGATTTTGATCAAGAGTGTCATAAGCTATATAAGCTTGGTTTAAAGCTCAAGGAAGCTGGATTAAGAGTTGTCGTTGTAGGACAAAAGCTATAAATTTTGGTTGTGTTGTAAAGGCTCCTCTTTGCCATAAAAAGATTGTTGTAAGGGTTACTCTTCACCCTCTTTGTGAAAAGCAAGATTGATAGGTTCCTCTTGGCCTTAAATTAAGATTGTTGGATAGGTTCCTCTTGGCCTTGAATCAAGATTGCGTAAAGGTTCCTCTTGACCTTAGAATCAAGATTGTTGGATAGGTTCCTGTTGGCCTTGAATCAAGATTGTGTAAAGGTTCCTCTTGGCCTTGAATCAAGATTGTATAAAGGTTCCTCTTGGCCTTGAATCAAGATTGTTGTAAAAGGTTCCTCTTGGCCTTAAACCAAGATTGTGTTAGTGAATTTCCAACAAGTAGTTGGATAGAGGACGTAGTCTATCTTTGGGGTAGGCGAATCTCTATAAATCTTAGTGTTCTTCTCTTCCTTATCTCTTTTATATTTTTGCATTGTGTTTATTTTATCATTACTTGAATTTTTTATATATTGACTCAAAGTTTGGCATTCTATTTGAGTTGAGTTTTGGTTAGAGATTGCATTTAATTGGAATTGGCCTAAGGTGTTTAAAGTGTTTTAATTTCGCAATAATTTTTAAACACCCAATTCACCCCCTCCTCTTGGGTGCCATAAGGCTAACAATTAATATTATTATATAATAACATAAAATTCTAGTGAATTATTTAATTTATTATCATTTAGACTAACTAATATAATATTGGTTACTAATAAAATATGATAGATATTATTAATTATTAAAAAAATTAAAAACACATAATAAATTTTTTCCACTATTTGATAAAATGTATCAAATGTAAATATAACAAAATAATAAAAGTTTTATAATTTTATTTATTAATAAATAGTTTAAATCAAATTAACTACTAATTATATATAAAGTATAAATTATGATTAAAATCAGAATTAATTAATTATTTAATAATATTATTAAAGTAATATCAAAACTTTAAAGATAGTGCTAATTTACTATTATATTAAATTAATAAATATATTAACAATTAATAACATCAACTTTACCTTTTAAAAATGAATTAATATGGCACATTACACATTATATATTTTTAATATTAGTAATGATTTATAAATATAATAAATTGAGTGACTTTCTCTCTAACATGGTTGTCCACCTAAAATTTCATATGCCCCAAAAATGTCAAATTTGCAAAATTTGTTAGCAAAACTTAAAAGAATGACCGACTCTAAACTTTTGACAAAACACAAGTATTACCCATAAGATTCTTAAAATACATGTACTACCCATAATATTCTTCAAATACATGGGTTTTTGTATTGATTAAATCAAATGGGATGTTAATTTCTTTTATCCTATGAAAAAGTATGATAATACTAAGATAATTTATTAATTTTTTGTTAATACATAATTTATTATTTATATTAATAACTAAAATAATATTTAATATGTAATAATAAGTTATTTTCTTAATAAAATTATAATATTTTATTAATAATTAGGAATATATTTATTAGTTTAGTATGAAAGTATTTAAGAATTTCATTACATTTATTTTTATTACGCATTAATATTAATAAATAGAATGATCAATTTCTTACTTTTATATATAATTCGTATTTTATAAATATTTGATCAGTATTTTTTTTACTTTACTATTAATCCGTAAAATAATAGTAATATGAATTATAAATAATTTATTCTAAGTAATAATTACCTAGTAAGATGATGAATTTGATAGGCTAATGAGAGAGAAAAGTTAATTAATAATGGAACTAAGTTCAACGTGCTTATTTGATAAGAAAAATTAATCAGCATTAACAAAAAAGGTATGGGATGAGAGAGAATGGCTCTATCTATAGCTAAGGTGGCTCTAATGGTCTCCATCTTTAATCCTTTAGATTTGAAAATACACAAAACTCTTCTTCATTTCTTTCTCTAGCTTGCTAGCTTTCTTCGGCCTTTTGATTTGACCTTCTTCCATCATCCTTCATTTTCTCACCTTGACTACTTTTAATAACTACTTTTCAATTTTTTTCTTCTTCCTCTATTCTTTTCCATTTTTATTCTATTCCAAAATAAACATAGGAACTTCCCATTGTTTCCTTCTTTTTCTTGAGCTCTTCAACCTTGGCCTTGTCATTCCTCTAACATCCTTTTTTCCCCGCCTCATTACTTTTAACAACTACTTTTTTATTTTCCATTTAATGCTCTATCCTTTTTTGGTTTGGTCTCCTCTTGGATGGAGATAAGACCTTCCCTTTTGTTGCTTTCCCACCATTTGTTTTGTTGTTAACTCCTTTTGAAGGAATGTCAAGCGCTTCGCTATATGTAGGGAAATTTTCTTCTCTGTCACAAGCTTCACCTTTTTATATGAAGGATGATAATGCAAAAGATCCAAAAGGTGAGATACCTAAAAGTAATAAGAGAATATGACTTCAGGGGGTAGGAGATGGATCTATGGAATCCAAGCTCCATTACTATCCTCCAGAGAAAAAGAATGACTTTACTATTGTAGCATTAGCAATAGAAATACTAAAAAAGGATGTACTTAATGGGAAACTTCTCTCGTTGTATTTTTCTTAAGTAAGAGAACTTCATATCCTATGATGTGAACCTAGGCTCATAGCAGCTTAAAGCACTTTTTATTACTATAAACACTAATAAATTAAGATAATGTTTTTTATTTCAAATTCTACTTTAAGATGTATACAATGAAGATTAAAGATGTTGGCCCATGGCATATAAATAATCAATTGATTTTTCGTCGGCTATAGAAGCTAGGTCTCCAAATGTAGGACCATAAACAATTGCAAATTCCTATATGGATGACCATCTATGGTGTACAACTTGAGTATTGGATAACTAAGGGGTTTATTCATTTGGCTAACTACATGAGGATTTCAATATATCTATGTGAGTCCATAACTACACCAAAGAAAATTATTTCCACAAAAGTTTATATTCTTACTAATCCTTAATAAAAATTACATAGTAATATTCTTTTGTTAAGACTAAACAATAGAGAGGAAATGTATGAAAATGTTAGCTTGGAGACTTGATAAAAATAGAATAGGGAGGTATGAAAGCCCATAAGAAGGAGATTTCTTAGGGAGTGACTTTAAGGAATTGATGCAGTTTGCACTAACTGAACATCTTGTTAATGAGAAGTCTACTAAGGAGGATGCTAATGCATGTGTACATGTAGCTTATCCTACATCCCCAAATAAAACTATAAATTCCAACACAAATGCAATAGCTATTGAGGATGGACATATTATTAAAACCAATAATGACAATCTAGGAGGTGTCCCATAAAAGGAAGGGACTAAACCTAAGAAAACTAAGGAAGTTGCAAGGATAATACCGTAAATCTAGATAGTGCTACCTCTCTATATGGAACTATATTCCTATTATGGTTCAAACTTTTTCGTATAAAATCCCCAAGAAGTTTCCATTTAGATTAAATTACTATTTAGTGGAATTACAAGGGTTTTAAGAAGAAGTTTCAAAATGGCTTGATTGTGAGATTAAAGGAACTAAATCCTTCATAAGCATGAGGAAGTTGTGCAAAATCAAAGAGGAGTTAAAGATCATGAATGAAACAAAATCAAAGAGGAGTTAAATAGCAAGAAGAGATGCTAGGAATGCCCTTAATAGACTTAACACAACATAGTCTCAATTCAGTAGGGATTCCACTGGCGCTCACCTCTAGGTTAAGGAAAAAAATAGCATTACAGAACTATACACAAGCTCTTTCCTTTAATAACTCCATCCTCTAGTAGAGATTAAGTGCCTTATGGCTAAAAGATGGAGATATGAATTATAAGTTTGTCCTCAAAACCATCCTATCTAAGAGGAATTATGATAAAATAAAGAGTGAGGGGAAGAGATGAACGCATATATTTATAAAAGTTCGGCTACCTTAAACATAACCTACGTCCTCTCTCCAACTACTTGTTGGAAATTTTATTAAAAACCAATCTTACTTTAATTGGGTGAAAAGTAACCATTACAATCTTACTTCTCACAAAGAGGGTGAAGAGTAACCGTTTACAATCATACTTTAAAAGTGAAGAGTAACCCATAAAGTTATTGATTTCTAGGTTCAAGAGAAATCCAATATAATCTTAATTATAGGGATTAAGAGGAACCCATCAATTTTATTTTACAGTGGGTAAAGAATAATCCTTTTAAATACAATTGAACTATACAATTTTTGTTCCTACAAAATAAACTATAAATTCAAGCTACCTAAGCCTTGATTCAAGCTTATATATCTCAATAAAAACTTTATCAAAATAAAAGCAAGATAAGGGATCAAACGCAATCAATGGAAGGCTTATGCCTTATGCATTCCTAATGCTCACACATGGTATAAAACAATTCTAATTCACATTAAACAATCACAATAACTTAAATTCAACACAAGTCAAGAGCAATCTATTAACTCTATTTTAATGGAAAATAGCAACCTCTAAACCAATAACCAATTATAAGAAATCAATTTCCCTAATTATATGACCAAAAAAAACCTTTAATGGTATTTCTTAAAAGCTTGTGCAATAAAATCAATTCTGAAACTTTTAAAGGAAAATAAAAATTATGACAAGACTCTTAATACTTTAATACATCATAAACAACTTAATTGAAGAAACAAAAAATAATTTAAATCACCAAACAATCAGATTAAACATAAGATCATACAATCTATAAAAATCTACAACATATATGTTCCAACTTCAGTACCAACATTTCTAATCCACTAAAATGAGTAAATTCAACACAGTAAACCTACTATGACATTAATCTATCAGTTAAAAATAGATTGCAAAATTAAAAACGAAATTAAGGTTCAAAAGAGAAGGATTATATCAAAAACAAACCAAGAACATGCAAAGCTATCAAAATATAAGCTGTTAAGGTTTCAACCCTATAAAAAAACTTTTCCAACCTTATACAATCACACAAATAGGTTTAAAAACTTATTGGAAGAATAAAAAAACACACAAATAATAGACTAGATCAATTTTAAAGCACAAAAATCATATTAAAATAGCTAAAGATAAGTATGAACGTTTAAACACTAAAATCTGGATAGATTTGGTGTATATGACTTTGAATGCCTATAGGTCATGAAATAAGTCTCTAAAAATGTAGTTATGTGATCAAATAAAACCATTGAGGACTTAAACAAATAGAATTTAGCTTTAAAAACAATGAAGATGGGCAACCAAGATTATCACTATAGCATCGTTTTATGTCCAGCTCAAAAATCAAGCAATTTCAACCTACCAATAGCTCAAATTTTGATTAATCAAGCTTTTGGAAGTTAAACAAACTGAACTACAAAAGATTGAACCAACAATAGCAAATTTAAAGCTTCAAAGATTAAGATTGAATTATATAAACACAAAACTCACAAAACTTGTATAAGATTGCTTTCAAGACTTGTAATTTTCTCAAAATGGCATTAAGAATATAATAAAAAGTTTAAGACTCATAAATATAAGTACGAAATGAGATTAGAGTCATTGAAGGAAAGAAGTAACTATTAGGATTAAAAAAATTTCCATAAAACCTGAGATAGAAACTATTTGTTAAAGGTGCATCTGTCAAGGGATCGATCAGTTGGTCTGTATAGGTCGGTCGATTGACTATCGATCAACTAGTCATTTAGGATCAATCGACTGATCTTTCTATAAATGCAACTCTAGATTATGCAAATCACATAAAAAGTGAAAAAATAATTTAAACTCAATCCTTTCAGCTACAAATCATTTCAAACAAATGTCATATCAGTCCTTAATTGAAATTAAACATCAAGTGATATATTTTAAATCCAAAACTACAAGATCATTTTACTTATAAACCAATTAAGACATTATGTCAAATTTTGATTTTAAAAAAATAAAATCAGTACGAACCATTTTAAACATTTTTTTTTGCTTCACAAAACACATTTTAAAATTGTATCAATAACAATATTTATTCAAACAACACAAACCTAAATTTTGACCTATCATTTGAAACTTTAAACACATTTTACTATTCCATTATTTTTCAGATTCAACAACCTTCATAAACCATTTATAAACCAAAATTCAAAAGAAAAGTTAACTCAGACACATTCAAATATGAATAAACAATATTTTAATATACTTAAACTTCTTAACAGGATTTCTTAGAAGAAAGATCACACATATTCCTTTTGAATATGAAAATTTATACTAATGTATATTCTAAACCAATTCCTAACATGTCAATGTCATCATAAAATTCAATTAATTACTAAAACATTTATGCAAAACCTATATCCAAATATTAAAGTAAATATGAAGTCCTTTCAAGTATTAATTAAGATAAAGTTTAGGACTACATACCAAGACACACCTAAACCTAACCAAACTTGACCTTCAAGAATGCTCTTCTACCTTGGGATCCAACATATGATCTTGAACTTTTGCAACTAAAATATTAGTAACAATAATGTTTTTTCACCATCAAAAAATATAATTGGAACTTCCTTGGTTGAACAAGACTTATTGAATATTGTAATGCCATTTACAAAGTTATACTTAAGATCATTACCAATAGATTGCAATATATTATGCCCTCGTATATTGATGCTGAACATAATGCCTTCATAAGAAGTTCCTTAATGGATAATAATGTTTTGCTAACACAAGAGCTATTGAAAAACTATGGATAGATGAACACAAGCAAGAACCATATAATTAAAATAGACACATCAATGTATTTCAACAGTTTCATATAGTGTTTTGGTAAATGGATAACCATAAAATCACTTTAAAGGGGCATGAGGAATAAAGCAAGGTGACCCCTTGTCTCTTTATCTTTTCACACTAGTTATGGAGGTTCTCAATAGATTAATAAAACTTACATCTTCACAAGCATGTAACTTCAAATATCATTTGAGGTACAAGAGGGTGAGATTGGCCAGCTTAATGTTTACTAGTGATTTGATTTTGTTCTCAAGAGAAAATGATCAATCTATTAGTTTATTAATGGCAACATGAAACTCAATCAAAATATTGTCAGGACTTTGCATGAACAAGAAGAAGAGGTCCCTCCACTTCTCACCTAATATACAGTAACAAGTATCTTGGTTATCCACCTTTACTGGATTGGGTTTAAAAGAAGCTCCTTTTACTTATTTGTGGATACTTATCTCCATTAAGAGACTAACATTCGAGGCTTCCAACTTCTAATTGATAAATTTCAGAAGAGATTTTTAAACTGGTGCAATAAGAGTTTGACACTTGAAAGGAGGGAATAATTCATCATATAATATTGAACAACCTACACAAATAATGGTCATCTTATATGATTTTCCATAATAAATCACCAAAGCCATAGACAAGATATTAAGGAATTTTCTCTAGTCAAGAGCTGTAGATTGGAAAGTAGTGGCCAAGGTTAAATCGTTTGACATCTACACTTCTAAAATTGAAGAAGGATTAAGATTCATCTCACTTAAGATTACTAATAAAGTACTTATGATTAAAAGGCTATAAAGGATCCTTAAGGACAAATAGGCATTATAAAGGATCCTTAAGGACAAATAGGCATTATAGGTAAAGTGGATACACGCTCACTGTTTGAAAGGTGGTAACATTTAGAAAGCACTCCCAAAATTTAGTTCTTCATGGACTATAGTTAATATTCCCAAGTTATGGGAGTGAGTAAGGCTAATGATAAGGATAAAGGTAAGCAATAAATCTAACACTTCCTTTGACTCTGGATGAATCTGGACCTATCCTTGACTAAAGATGCAATCTTTTACAATGGTACATTTAAGAAATTTTATGGAAGATGCATGAAACCACTAGAATTGATCCATGGTTCCATAATAATTTAACAAATTTTGAATATAATTCTCAATCCATGAAGAGAAGATAAATTGTGCACATGTACGTATGCGTGCACTCACGCGAGGATGTGTGTGCATGTATATGTGTTAAGATTTATGAAAATTCTTTTTTAAGAATGTTGTAAAACATTTTTAGATAATTTGGATGTCTTAAAATGTGTTAAAAGTGTCAAAAAACTAGTTTAGGGTAAGAATGGTAGACTAGTGATGGTCAACCAAAGTGCTATTTTTACACAAATTGATTAATTGATGGGTTAGACTGGTAAACAAATTACTGGTTCTAGTAGCTAGTTTTAATAGTAAAAATTGTGTTTTTAATGGTTTTTAATGCATAACAATAGTAATAAATGACTATATTTAGGATTTGGCATTATAAATATATGTGTTTAGAGGTTGGTTATAGATGGATTTGAATGGAAGTGAATCAAGAAATAATTGAGTAAATATTTTAAGTGTATTTTTTAAGTAATGTGGTTGACTGATGATGTTATCTACTTGTAACCATAAGCATACACCATAGTTGCAACTAGTATAGGCGAATACATGTCAATCTCATAAGGATTATTGGATAACCTACCCAATATTCATAAATGTAATAAGTTAGACCTATGATTATTGGAGATTGAATAGCAAGTGAAACAAATATTAAAACTAAATATGAAAATAAAGTAATGATCAAGAATAGATCAATCTATAAATTAACTAGATTTTGGTGAGAATTCCTCTTGGACCTTACTACATTCAACTTCTCTCCAGTTTAATGAATTCCTCTAGTTTCTTATACTAGTAAGAGTTCCTAACTTAGGTCATTTTCTTCCTTATTATACATAATCCCTATTTATAGTTAATCAATTGAGATCTTTTTAAAATCTATGTAGCATAAAAATGCTTTAACTTATTCTATAAGCTCTCTTGATAGATTTTATCGTAACCTAGGAGGATCATGCTGCCTCATGCTTAACCCTTTTTATCTATAATATAATCTAACTATACATCTCATCTATCGAATCTTGATGCATTAATTAAATATTGAATCTTCCATTGTTTCTTCTTTAATTTAATTAATATGGAAATATGGATAAATTACAAGAAAACTAGAAATTCATTAATATGAATTCTATAAAGATTCAAGAGTACAAAAACAACAATTTCTTTATCTTATGTCCTTCATAGTTTCTTTGTTGATATTCTTTATTTGATTATGAATGAAGTTGGGATATACATTTAGGTAGGAGGAATCTAATTTGTAATATACTTCAACAGATTTATAATGGTGGCTTTCTCACTTCATTTACTATCTTACTTTTTAGAGCTCCACTAAGAACAGTATCAAAAAATCTTAGTCTTATATGTCATCTTATTGTAGAAGGTCTGAACCATCAACCACTTCTCTAATTTATGATTTGGACAGGACTTCAACAAATTTTTGTACCTCTCCAAACCCTCATAAAAGGGCTTGTCTTCCCTTTGGGCAAGAGTGGTGATTTAGTTACTTATATATATGGTCTTTCTTGGAGGAAAATACTTGACCAAAAATCTAGGTGAGGGTTGATCCCATATAATGATTGACCATACTCGTAAGGTCGTCATGCTCTAGCTCTATCACTTAAGGACAAAGGGAAAAATTAAAGTTTGATGGCATCTAAGGAGATGCAACTGAGCTTCAATGTGTCACAATACTCCAAGAACATAAATAGGTATAGGTTAGAGTCTTTAAATGGTAAATCTTTAAATTCATTTTGCTACACTATAGATAATAAGGAAGGCTTTATCTTAAAGTTAATGTGTTCAATGTTGTGCTTCATAATTCTTAAGTTGATGCCATAGGTAATTGGTGTGGCAAATTCCTTCAATGACCTCATGTTTTCCATAACCATCTTTGCTTCCTCAATTTCTATCTTCCTTCGAAATTTTCTTCTTATGTGCAATGTTCATTTTATCTCAGGATCTAAACCAGAAAGATTCTCAAGATTATGGAAATTACACATACAAGAAGTGACCTACATAAGAGAAAAATAAATAATAGTAAATAAATAATAAAACCAAAAAAATAAAAATAAAAGATCTAGTCTACTTAGTTTATAAATATGCAAATAATATTGCCAGTTTCCTAGCAACAACATTAAAAACTTATAAATAAATAATAAAACCAAAAAAATAAAAATAAAAGATCTAGTCTACTTAGTTTATAAATATGCGAATAATATTGCCAGTTTCCTAGCAACAACATTAAAAACTTGATGTTATTTATATGTAAAGTAAGTGTATGGTGTAGCTGAAGCTAGCACAGATGAGTACAAGTCAATCCCATAAGAATTATTAGATAACTACCCATAATTCATAATGTAAGTCCTGTGGCACCCAAGAGGGGGGTGAATTGGGTGTTAAAACTTTTTGCAAACTCAAAAACTAGCAACCTAATTCAATTGGAAAACTAAATGCAATCACTAAACCAATATTC
>JAOXYD010110526.1:0-11479 GCA_028565735.1 Pinacopodium congolense
CTAATCCATAGCTCCTTTAAACATTTGATAATTTTCAAAATTTTCAGAAGCAATTAAAAATCATTTTCATAGTGTTTAACCCAAAGTTCTCAGTTTTAAGCCTTTTTCCAATTTTAAATCAATTTCTTTAGATTTTCCTAAATAATTGTAATCCAATTAACCTGATAATTAAGTAATATGTTCCCCGTGGGATCGACACTCGACGTTTTAAATTTACTCCACTTTATTACTTTTGCGATAGGTGCACTTGCCTAAAAAGCCTGTTGGTTTTCAAAGTAAAAATCATTTCAAAACACCCGTCATTTTTAAAGTCACCTAACCAACGCAACATTGGCAATAACTATAAAATATAATTCATACTTCATAATTAGAACTATAAAAATTAAAAATTAAAAATTTATTTTTAATTATTCAATTAAATAATTTATAATTATAGATTAAAATTGATGTTTAGAAATATATCATGACTACTCAAATATTAAGAATGTTAAAGTGATTTGACTTAACTTATTTATATATGATTATAATATATAACTTAATCTTTCTGTCATATATATTTTAATTGGATGATGAAAAGTTGTTTTCCTCACTTAAATATTAAGAATTAATACTTATTTTAATTACATTCAATCACATTCATCCTTATTAATTAATAACTGATTTATAATTAATATTTAAAAATAATTTATTCAAATCTCCATTCTTTTTAACAAAAAAAATTAAATCATTACTAATTAGTAACATAAGAACATTTATCCTAATCATTTTAAGATAGAAAAATTCTTTATTGACTTATTCAATTATGTTTATATATTTATTGTAATACCCCAAAAAAATTCATTTATAAGTTTATATGCTTTGATACACTTGTATAAAATCTCAATCATAAAATTTTTTCAAATAACAATAACTTAAATCATAATCAATAGGATTAAAAATTTTAATTTAAAAATAATAGAAACCAAAGGAATATCTTCATGTCTTGATTGGTACATCTATGGTTCTACTGTACAACTCTAATGCAACAGATAGTAATTAAACTCTATTATCTACCTCCTAAAAATTTTAATGAGTAAGAAATAAGCTGCCAAATTAACAAAGCGTAACTAGAATATACTTGTCGTATAACACATAATACATATAAGTATAAAAGGAAGTATACATAACTATCGCATCATTAATTCATATTACAATTTATGTCCATTTACATTTATTTATTATTCTCAATTCATTCTTTCATTTCTTTAATTTCCTTATAATTCTTTTTTAAAATTTTTAGGGCCTCATTTAACCTAATAGAGTTATATTTAATAGTTTGCTGGAAAATAGATCATATGAAATGCTTTCAACTCCTGGAAATATAGTACACATTCCTACTCCTAGAATATTAAGTCTCATCAAAATAAATTGTACAAGACTCTTCATACTCTTGGAAGTGTCCTGGGTATTCCTATTCTTGGAATGCCAATACAAGTTACAAAGGATATCTCTACTCCTAGAATATCATAGTACATGTCTAATAATTAATCTCAATCTCATCGTACAAATATCAAGATCATCGAATATAATTTACTTAGGTAAGCTATTAAATTGGATCTCATTATGGTTTCTTAATGTTTCATAAATTCAATATTAATCTATCATACTATTATATTTCATTATCGAATCCACACTTTAATGTTATTGTGATTGAATCATAATTTCTATCAATGTAGAATGATACTCATGAAATAATTATCAACAACTTTTACCAATCTGACATGACCCCAAAAAGAAGATACATAGGAACCACGTAAGTAAGAATAAATAATAAATCTATACTTTATTTTTTTTATTGTAACATTAGATGGTGAAATGATTAAATTATACATTATGACCATGCATGAATAAATTAAGTCACATGACTTTGACATTCATAATATTTAGATAGAAAAATATTGGAAGGGAAAAATACTTCGAAGATAAACCTATTCCTATGCAATAGTAAGGAATTGTTGACGGTATCGAGTTGACACAACTTGTTCTTCCTGAACACCCCAATTAAGCGTTATAGAACCAAAGATAAATTAAAATTTTTTTTCATTTATCTAATTTTAATTAAAAATTAAAAATAAAAATTATAATCATTACAAACATATTAGGAACCTAAATAGTCATACATAAAGGTCTACTAAAGGAGGAAAAAATTTAATTAAATTGGACTTAATTATGAAATTTGAGAAACTTCAAGGATCCAAAAATGATATTTGATTTTATTATGATTAAATTATAATTAGTTAAAGTTAAAATTTAATTCTAATTTGTGTTTAATTTTTATATTAAGAAAACATCTAAATTTCCTAGTATACAAGGAAAAAGAAATGTTGAACCAAGGGTTGGTTCTACCTTTGTTTTGATAATGAAAAAATGTTTTTACTAATTTATTTGTGGAGCTTCTTGTGTGTTAAGATAGGTTTGAAGAAATCAAGTCATGAAGTACATGTATGTTGAGTTTTGATGATAAAAGATCTATATGGAGTTTTTGAAGCATGTTGGAGATGTATGAAGACTAAGATAGAAAATCAAGTTTAAGAGTAGAATATAATAGGTTTATGAGTGAGTTTTTATGTTAAAAAGTGAATGGAATTGGTTTTGGATTGATTGATTAAGTTTTGACAAAGTTTGGAAGCTAGATTACTAAACAAATATAGTTGAGCTCTAAAATCGGCACAGGTGACTTAGAAAAGGAATTAGGCACACTTATAAAGCTCCAATATGAAATTTTACATGATGCCAGAACAATGTGGCAAGAAACTACTGACCAAATTCCATAGCAATTGGATGAATAATGGAGAAGATATCACAAAACGATCGAGTGGTGCTACAAGTTGGCGCATTCAAGGGAGTTGGTCGACTGAATGAGTCATAGGTCAACTGAATGAGGCAATCGATCGACCGAATGACCCATAGGTCGACCTAATGAGACATAGGTCAACCAAATGACTCCATAGGTTAATTAAGTGAGAGATAGGTAGATCGAATGACTCATTTGGTCAATCGATCATGATAAAAAGGCAATGGTAACTTTGTAACGAATAGATTTTGCAACGAATAGATTTTGCAACGAATATAACTTTTAATGAATTATAACATCGAGAAATGACTATAAATGGATATAAGGATTCAATATGGGTATAAATAGGTGTTTTAAGTGTGATTTATGTATGAGAAAAATTGTGAAAGAAATGTACAAGTGATTTGAGTTTCCTTGGGGTTGTTTGGGAGTTTGTGGTGTAACTTGCGAGTATAGTTATGTATTTTGTATTGCATTTTCATACATAAGTTTTTGTCTAAGCCCCTTACACCTTGGTAAGTCAAGAGTAACATTTTATAAGGTGTTTAGGGGAAGAGTGGAAATTGTGAGTGAATTCTTGTAAGGGTTATTCTTGAGCTTTGAAAAAGAAGAGGGTTGTGGGGTTATCCTTTAGCCTTAAAAAAGGGATTAATAAGTTATTCCTTAGCCTTCAAAGGGAAAGTGAAAGGTTATCCTTAACCTTTGAAAAAGGATTGTAAATCTAATGTTGTATTAGTGGTGTTGTGGACTAGATGTAGGGCAAGTAGACAGCTCCGAACTAGATAAATTGTTTATGTCCTTCTTCCCAACTCTTTTACTTTTATGCATTTATTTTATATTGTTTTAGTTATTATTATTATTTTGATTAATTAAATTATTATTTACCTTCTGCATTTAATTAAATTGGCAAAATACATAGGTTTAATAATATAGAAGAAAATTTTAAAAACCTAATTTACCCCCTCTTAAATGCCATATAGGATCAATAATTGGTATCAGAGTAAAGTTTCACATTGGCTTAATTTTAACAAATTAGTGAGAAAAGATAAATGACACATTTTAGAGATGCTTCTGAACCCTTTATGTTTGGTAGAGAGAACTTTTTAGTTTGGAAAAAGAGAATAAAAATATTCATAAGAGGAAATAGTATTAATTTATGGATCATAATTTAAAAAAGCCCCCAAGTTCCAACAAATATAGTAAATGGGAAATTAGTTCCTAAAAATGAAAATGAATGGGACAAAAGGATTAAAAAAATTAATGTCTTTGAATAGTCAAGCCTTAAAAATTTTGCGTTGTGCCTTAGATAAAAATATTCTTGATAAAGTTTCAATATGTACTTTCGCTAACGTTATATGATGTAGATTAGAACATTTGTATGAAGGTATAAATCATAAAAGGATGCTTGGATCTACTAAGGAAAAAGTAAAGACGGAGATCCTTAATGAAGAATTCAAAAATTGTTTGGTGGAGTAAGAAGAGGTATGTTTTAGTATTAATACTTGCATTGATATGATAACTAGTTGCTCTAAAACTCATGATAATGATTTTAGTGACGTTGAAATGTGTTCAAGCTTTTGTAATGATGATGATTGTGAAATAGATATGTCAAATAAAAAATTGGTACTAGATTTACAATTTGTTCTTAAGAGTAGAAAGGACTTAAACACTAAGCATAAGAAAATACTAGAAGAATTAGATGAATGCAAATTGGAGAATGAGGAACTTAGGAAAGAAGTGGAATCCCTTAAAAGAATCTCTTGCTAAATTTATGAAAGGGAATGAGAAATTAAAAAACATGTTTATTTGCCAAAAAGTTATGATAGACATGGTTTGAGTTATATAAGTGATAATGATCCTTACTCAAATATGAATAAATTTGTTAAAAGAAAGAACTTACAGAAGAAGAACATAGGCCATCTATTAAAATTGATTCTATGCCTTCATCTTTTATCTCTCATCATAAAAAGAATCATCATGCATTTTTGTATGCATCAAGACCATCATATAGAAAGAATGTGCATGTGCCTAAAAAGAGACATCTTTATTAACACACATCATCAAAATGATACATATACGCCCTTTACAGCATATGCTCCTCATGATAATATATGTACATCTAAAAATGATTACCATACTCATCATATGCCTTTAAATGTATTTTATGTATATTATATACAAGACATTTGTCAAGGAAGAATGCTTGCATCTAGACATGCACATAGGAATAATTTAAGAGCTAATTATCATTTATATGATACATTTAGAAGTTTAATGGATCTAGACTAAGGTATGTTCATAAAAATGCATACACACCCGTAATTTGTCATTATTGTGGTCATTTTTGGCATGTTCAACAATATTGTTATGTTCGTTTAAATATGAATGTTTTGCCGAATGGACGAGAAAGATATAAAACTAACAATTTTTTTTTCATTTTGTTTTCCTAGACTTCGTTTGGTTTGATTTTAATTTTTAATTTTTAATTTTTACTTTTGATAGTTGTTTTTATTTTTTGAATTATGTTTTGTATTGATGTTGCTTGTTTCTATTTTTCATTACTGTTTTTTATATTATATTATTATGGAAGATTTTGAATACTATATCAGTATCGGTACCAAATTTGTCTTTAAAATGATATCGTAACAGTACCGATCAATATCAGTACCGTTTCGAATAATTTTTTAAAATTATAAATTAATTCTTAAATTTTATAAAATTTACAAAATAGTCTATCAATCTTTATTGACTTGAACATTCTAGACTTAATCTCTTAATTTTTAATTTCCTTACAAAATAAAAATACCCTTCTATCCCAATCATAAATGTTTCGAACCTTATTAATTACTTATTAAATAAAGAAAATATTATTTTTGAATCAAGAGGTGTTTCCATCCTTATTTTGATGATAACAAAATGTCTTTATTATTGTGTTTATGGATTTTTATTTGTTTGATGAGATAAGTTTGTTGGAGATGTGTCTTGAAGTGCATAAGTGGAGCCTTAAAGTTTAAAAACATGTTTAGAGTAGATGTTAAAATACGTTAAAATATGTTAAAATGGTTGAAGACTAAAATGGAAGAGGGCATTGAAGCTGAACATAAAGTTAAAGATGGAATATAGAAGAATAGCTTAATGATAATATTTTTGATAAATTATTTAAGCAAGTTTTTTACGTAAGTATCTTCTTGGTATTACCTTAGTTTCTAAGGGCTCACATCTTACAAATTGCATTCATCTTTAGAGTTTTTCATATAGGAAACATAATTAAAAGGTGTTGTATCTGATTATTATGTCTGAAAATCCTCCTAATGTATGTATGGTTCATTGCTTGTTTTGCATACAATGTGAGTGTGTATGAATTAATCAATTGGTTAAGTTTTAAGTGAATTAATGTATGTGAAATAGGCATGACTTGTGTGGTAATTCTTATATGTTTAATTATGTGCATTGGTTAAGGAAATGTGTGAATTGGAAAATTGCTAAAGTATGTGATAAGATGAAAATTAAATTATTAAGGTAAAGGAAATTTGGTAAGTTTGATGAATATGATCTTATTAATTTATGTAATTAAATTAAAAATTTTAAAATGGAGTAAAATGTCTTAGGTGAGAAAACCACTTTAAATAGTAGATTGGTCGATCAGTGAAGGTATAGGTTGACTGGCTATGGGAAGAAATAGGCAAAAACGATTAATTTTTAATGAAACTTACAATAATTGTTTTATAACATTATACAAAGGTTATT
Source organism: Pinacopodium congolense (assembly GCA_028565735.1). Taxonomy (NCBI): domain Eukaryota; kingdom Viridiplantae; phylum Streptophyta; class Magnoliopsida; order Malpighiales; family Erythroxylaceae; genus Pinacopodium; species Pinacopodium congolense. The sequence goes on from JAOXYD010110526.1 coordinate 6,581, forward strand.
GGTTTAAGGATGAATGTTTGGGTATAAATAGGAGTGTTGCTTGTTTTTGTAGCCAAGAAGTGAAATAAACATTTATACAAAAGATTTGAGCTTGTTTATTAGATTTTTGTGAAGTTTAGTGTATGGATGCAACACTGTGGTAGTATTTATGTGAGTATTTATGTTGCATTCATTTCAAGTGAGTGTCAGCCTTTATACTCCTTGGTGAGTGAAGAGTGAGAAATTTTGAGCATATTTGGTATTTGTGTTGGTTTTGTTTTTTGTTTCTATTTTTCTAAATACAGAAACTGAAAAAATTATATAAAAACCTAGAAAATAACACACTAATATGGCACAAAAAAAGAAAAAAAAACCAATACAAACACACAAAAATTGAGAGTGAAATTTTATATAGGGTTATTCTTGATCCTTATGAAAAAGAGAGAGAATAGAGATTTTATACTCAATCCTTAAAGAAAGGAGAGTTAGAGAGGTTATTCTTGAGCCTAGAAAAGGAAGAAAGTGGCTATCTTTTATCCATTAAAAAGTAATTAAATTTTATCCTTGAACCTTAAAAAGGATTTATAAACTAACATTATATTTGTGTTTAGATATAGTGAAATTTCAATGAGGTTGGTTAGGGACTAGATGTAGGAGAAAGTGGGCATCTTTAAACCAATATAAATTGTTTGTGTTCCTTCTTCTTTTACTCTTTACTTTTATGAATTTATTTATAAGTTTTTTAAATTATAGCTTCCTTGTAACTTAGGAAATTGGTGAACTAGGTTGAAAAGCTTAGAAGAATTTTTAAAGATCCTAATTCCACCTCTAAATGCTAAAGTAGGAGCAACAATTGTTATCAAAGCATAGGTCTCACATAGGATTAATTCTAACAAATTGGTGAGTAAAGATAGCATAGCACTTAGTTTAGATATATTCCCTTTGTTTAGTGGAGATAATTTTAGATACTGAAAACTAGGATAAAGAACCTTCTCTTAGAACTAGGAACAAATTTTTGAAAAATTATAAAAAATGGAGCATAAATCCCTATGAAGATCATAGTTGTGAATAATATAAAGAGTATAGTATCCAAGGACAAATTAGAATGGGATAACATAGTTAAATTACTTATTTCCATTAACTATAAAGTTGTAAATGCTTTGTTTTTTACTTTAAGTATGGAAGTATTCAAAAGAGTTTCAAGATGCAAAAGTGCTTAAGAATTATGGAATTCGTTAGAAGAAATATATCAAGATGAAGAAGAGGAAAAAAAGCTTAAAGAAGTGCCACATAATTGCTTCTTTGACAAAGAGGCATGTACTGCTTCAAATATTTGTAATGTTGATGTACCTAGTTGTTCTAAATCTCATAATGATGATGATGATTGTCAGGAATTTGCCTTTTGATGATTTAGTAGAATATTTGAAAGTTTTGTTTAAGAAAAGGAAGAACTTATCTATTAGGCATAAGGAAAATTTAAAATTACCGTATGCATGTAAACTAGAAAATAAGAAGTTAAAATATGAATTCGATTCAAATAAGTGTAGATAGAGATACCATGCAAAAAATAGTAGAAGAAAATGCTTCGTTGAAAAATCAATTAAAATTGAAGAATGTGGATAGTAGTGAGTATAAATTGAGAGGGGATAAATTTTCACCAAGAAAGTAAGTAGCACCCTTAAGAACTCATTGTCTAGTTTTACCAAAGGGAATGAGAAGTTTGAATAAATGTTTGGCGCTCTAAAGTTTACAAATGATATGCATAGACTAGGTTACTATTTTTAATGAAACTCTAACTAAAATGAATGTTTTCATTAAAAGAATTTAGAAGAGAAAGAAGTATCTAGGCCATCCTTTGAAAATGATTCATCTTGGCCATCATCATCTAGTTCCTAATCTAGGATACATCACCAGGAGTTTATATATGTATTTAGGGCCTCATATAGAAAGAATGTGCATGTGTCCAAGAATATGCCTAATTTCTTCATAAATGCAGAATTCCAAAATGATGCATATAAGCTCATACTAGACAATCTAGGACAACTTCTTCTTATGATTATAATATCCATATGCATGCTTCTACGAATGTGTCATATAGGCCTCATAATGAGTTTACACTTATGAATGGTTTTAAAAATACATATATGAGGTCACATTATCATTATTAAGATGCACTTAAGAGCTATAATGGATTTAGATCTAGGTATGACTAGGGAAATGCATATAGAATCCATGTACATTTGTTTTTCCATTACTGTGGATGATTTGGAAGTATGGAACATTTTTTATGATAGACTTAAGAATTTTAATGTTTTGGCATATGATCATGGACGGTATGAAACTAACCTATAAGGAATTTTTAAGATGATGTGGGTATTGAAGGTTTATTAAATTTGTTTTATAGGTTTTCAAGGGTGTCTTTAATAGTAAAAGAAGAGTAATATCAACAACATTGTTGAACAAGGAAGATGAAGAAATTAAGTGAAAATCTAGGATGAAAGAAAAGGGAGGCATACCTTTATCTTGTTTAATAAATTTGAATGATTTATATTATTACTTGTTTTTAGTGTTTGATATATGGAAAATGCTAGAATATACATGCCTAGGAGTACTTGATCTTTAGATACCTTACATAGGGGTGGCGTCGTGATATATATGAATTTTTTTATGATATGACTAGATTTTGCATGATTATTATAATTGAAAATTTTGTAAGCATGACTTAATGCATGGGCTTAGTATATGCTTGCTATTTTAATTATGTAAAGGTTTCCAAGTCATGAAATTTTTTTCGCATTAAAAATTATCATTAGAAGTGTAAAATATGGTTTTAAATTTTATTGATATCTTTGATTAATTTGAGTGATTGCTTAAGTGCTTCACGAATGATTTATCAATCATGAATACATGAAGCATTAGAAATTTTATAATGGATGATTTAGAAGCATCATTTCATTTTTAACTTTGTTTAAGTTCATTCATTCCTGTCATATTTTTAAAAACTTTTTAAGTTCATTCATTCCTTTCATATATTTAAAAATGTTTATTTTCATGTTTTTCAAAAGAATATTTTTAAAATTATTTATAAGGATCTTTGATATTTTTTATGAAGGATCTTTATGAAATTATGTGATGGTTTTGATATTGAATAATTGCCTTCATACAATTATACAATGTTACAAAGTTCTGTAAATGCATTATAATTCTCGATCCTAGATATCATACATTTTTTTTTATAAATGGTTAAATTCCCTAAGGTATATTTTGAAAAGGTTCATGACATGGCATTTAAATTTTTGTTTATTCATGTGGGTGAGGCATGCCATTAGAAATTTTGGATATTATTAAAAACTTGAAATTTGTTTTACTTAGGGGGGTTGAAATATTCAAATAATGCATGAACTTTATTAAAAGTGCATAATTTTCAAAATGCGAAGATTTTGATGACATTAGAGTTTTTAAAATATGTTTTCAAAGCCTTGAGAAATGTTTGATGACTTTATTTACCATCAATGATCGATCATTTTGGTATTGGAGTATTATGTATATACTTAGTGGGAACATGATATTTGATTATTGAATTGCATATGCTTTGACTAATGAGTTAATTTTTCAATGTTTAATTTTGCTAAATTCGTGCACTGTCTTTTACATATGTCGGAGAGTAATTGATATCACAAATTATACATCTTCTACGAATGTTTTCATAATGAGTATCTTAGGCTTGAGAGATAATTCCATGGGATTTTAGAGCATATTTGACTAATTCTTGAATAAAGTGTTGCTTATGTTGCTTTGATGATTGTTCACATTATATAGGACTTTGTTAATCATTTTAACGCACCTATTCAGTTAGAAGACATGTGGAACTAATTTGAGGAGTTAGAGTATCAGGTTATGAAGTTCCACATCAAATATCAAGGCTATAGGACATGTCATAAAGAGTGTATTAAGAGAGGAGTAAGAGAAGCTGAAACAAGTGATAGGTCAACTCTGGCTAACTTTGAGGAACAATGAGATGCAGTTTTGGAAGAGGAATTAACATGGAATCAATTTGGGGACCAAGAACATCATACTATTGAGTTTTAAATAAAAATTCAAGGTCAAAGGATTAGCGAAGAAGAAGTTATATCAAAATGACTGAGAAGAGTTGAAAGCTGAAAAAGCTATCACAGAGTAGGAGAAGATGGAGCAACCAGCCTTCGGGTCGTTATAGCGATAGAGAATGCTTCATATCCTCAATCACTATGGTGACTTTCCAAGGCTAAAGTTTTTTTCTAAATGACATGTTCAATGAATTTTGATGCTATTTTAGGTTAGGAGACATGTAAGAAAACCCTAACAGCCACTATTATGAGTTTAAAGAACATCCAAGATAGGAAAAGAAGAGGTTTTGAAGAGGGAAAACGAAAAGAAATAAAGGATTAAGGTGGAGACATCAAGATCATCCAAGCTTTCCAGATTTTTAACCTAAGAGCTTCAAACTTTCTCTATTCTTTTCTATATTATATTTCTTTCTCTTAAAAGTTTAATCTGAATAATTGCATGATGATTAAGATTATAAATTGCTAAATCTATTTTAGGGTTTATTCTTGAATTTTTTATATGCTTTTATCTTATTAATTTAATGCATGAAAGCTTTGTGATATTTCTTTAGCTTATAATTAATGTGAATTGAGAGATTAAGTTGATTTATTTGAGTTAACTTGCATATTAAGAGTTGATGAAATAATAAACCTACAAATATTAAATTAATAAGTAACTAAAGAGACTTCTTGATTTCTTGTTAATTATCCTTAAGATTACTTCAAATCCAATTACATATTTAGGAGTATTTTTGTAAACCGAGAGGTTACAATTCAACTTGTATCTCTTTTAATTGGGATTGTTTGATTAGATCTTAAGAGAGGGTAATCAAAC
>JAOXYD010110537.1:0-11478 GCA_028565735.1 Pinacopodium congolense
CAAAGTAAACATAATAACACATAAATAGAACATTTAAGCACTAAAATAGGGTTAAATTAACATCAAATAACATTAAAAAATACTACAAATTTAACCCATAATAAGTATCATCATCTAAACAGATTCACATCATTTATTCATTAAGAACCAAAACATAAACATAAATATGAGCTTGGCTTGGTTGAGAAGTCACTCAATCTTTTTATGTGAAGATGAACATTTTGTCATGAACATACTAGTTACTTAATTGAGTTATTTTACATAAGCTAGTTATTAACACCACTCTTTAACTTCAACCAATTAGTTTAAAGCCAGCGGAGTAAATGAAACTTGCTCATTTTTTACTTTTTAAGCATACTTTTTCTTTTTCTTTCAATATTGTTTTCATTTTTGCATGATTTTGAACTTAAATTTAAACATGATGATGAAAATGTTTAAAATATGTCATAATTTTCTTAGAAATATACATTTTTTAAACGGAATATCGTAATGATCACAAGATATAAACTATCCAAAACATGAAGTAATTTAAAATCATTCGATCATCAATTTTCATAATCAAATATTTAACATCTTAATTTTTCAAACTAATCGAAATCAAAAGGAAAAATGTTTAATGATATGAATCAAAATTGAAAATTTTTTCATCATATTGTATATTATTTTTAAAAAGATGATAAAATGAAATACTTGTAAACAAATAAACATAAGTGTGAAATAATCAATCCCTTTCCCATACTTAAATTGAACATTGTGCCCAGTGTTCATAAAATATTTAAAAAAATGGGAGAAAAGGGAATAGAAAACACTTAGATAACAATGATATCACATTGTGATCCATTGAAGAGTATATTGAAATTTGATAATATGTTATAGCACATTGCAAAATGATAAATAGAAAATGAAAGCACCAGTGACAATGATAATAAAAGCTATGCTCCACATACATAAATATCACATTGAATTATATCATGGAGTCAAAATATAACTGAAGCAACCAAAATACAATTGTAAAAGAACAAAATACAACTAAAAATACTGAAAATAAACACACACTGAAAGTAAATAACAAAAGCACATGTCCAAAAACAAACTGACCAATCTATAACTGGCTAAAAACTGGGACTCTAATCCTAGGATCTCTGATGCTCCTATATCTACTATATCCACTACTCTATACAATCCATCCGAGAGTCTATGGCAGCCATGCCAAAACCAAGCTCAGAAACGCCAGAGTTTATACGGCTCTCGATCTTTAAAAGAATAGACATCTAGTCACTAGAAGTCAGATCAGCAAAAGGTACACATATAGTAGTAGTATCTACTAGTGGTGGCCTATGTACACTTAAAATGGCTTTAAAGGAGGCCTCTTTGATAAACTTCTCAGAAACTGGTTCATTCATGGGTGATAGAATATCCAAATCGTTTTCTTACTCATCTGCCTGCAGTGGTCTCTAAATGGTATTACGTCATTCATCTATGACACAAACATATGATCATAGCTTCAAAGTAAAATAGTAGATGATGGAAGAACTAGTAAGCTAGACTACCACCTCATCCTAGAAAGAAACACCTACTTCCTAAAAGATCCTTGTGAGCAAGCGCTAGAAGTTAAAGTTCTTATTTAGGCGATGGAACTTAACCACATTGTGCATGCTCTGAAGAATAAACCTAACAAGTGGTAGGCCCTCTATGGCGCCTAATCTGTGAAGAATCTTACATAAAATTTATGTATTAGTAAACCTAACATTGTTAAGCCCACTTGCTCTCAAAGCTACATTAGCACTTATTAGTGCCACAGTAACCTGATCCCTAACGCTTAATTAATATATGGGGTAACCTCTTCTATCAGGAGGGCTGGTTAATGCTAAATCAAATAAAAAACAAGACTCAACACAATCTTTAAAATCCGTCATACTCGTAAGGACATAGGGATTAACAGGAACAACTTCATGAGAATGAAGAATAGTATTAAAATCCCAAGCAATAAGCCAAAGTTTATTTCCCAGGCCCACACTAAAATTTTTGAGATCAAACCAAAGATCATGTCTATGATTGTTAGAATTTGAACCATAAACGCAAGTTATATAGAAAGGGGAAGCATAGTTTAATCAGTTCACTTCAATGTGAATAAACTAATAAGAGGGAAGAATGGGAGAACATGAATAGCAGTTCAGGTTCCAAAGAACCACAAGCCTAGCACTAAAGTGCTGAGTTAAGTTATGACAACTAACCCAACTAGGAAAAAGGGAAGAACAAATTCTATCCAAATGTCAAGAAGACTTAATTCTGGTTTCAATAAGGCAGACCAAAGACACATGAAGAGACTTGAATAAGCACTTGAAACTTAACTATTTCTTAGAACTATTAAGACCCCTAACATTCCAAAACACTAAAGACATAATAAATAAAGAAAAAAGACAGTCAACCAGAAACTAAGATCTAGCTTTTCTTTTAGACTTTCCACTTTTCTTAACTGAGAATTCAATGTCTTATGATTCAACTTTATAGTCACTAGCAGGGACCTCAGCATCAAAATTAGTAACCAAATTCGATTCAGATAAAATAAGAGGATTATCCGTTTCTCCAACAACAGGAGCATTTGACATTTCAAGGCATACCTCTGGTATCTCCTGTTCACCATTAGTGTAACATCCTACACCTGGATAGTTTCTCCATGTTCGCCATTATTATGAATATCCAACACCTGCACAAGATTTCTTGAACCTATATCTAGTAACTCCTGTTTTCCTTTATTTTTGGACATCTTGCAACTACACTATATATTGTTCTATAACCACTTTATATTTGCTCAAGTCAACTACAAGTTGGATCTGCTCAGCACTAGGATCAGTAATTTTTTGTTCCTGAGTCTTCATATTTACTAACTCCTGTTGAAACCCAGTTTCAAAAATCTTCCCAATAGGTTTCCATTCTTTCTTCTGAACTAGTTAATCAGGCTTCCACTCATATTCAATCTGAATCTCTTTACTAAAAACCTCACCAACTGAATTACATTTATCTAGATGAAAACAACTAGCATAACTAAACCTAGAAAATTTTACTATATGAGTATCCATCATTAGAGGTGTACTAATTAAGCTAGCAATTCTACTTAAACCCTTATTATTCCAATACTCTCCAGGAATATTATGGAAATGAATCCAAATCGAAGCATATCTAATTTCTTCATGTTCCCCTGCATTAAGGCTCCTTTTTTAAAAAAAACAAGGGTTTACCCTGAATATGCCACGGATTTTTTTTTGATACAGATCTCATACCTTCTTCTAAATCTAATTTAAATAAAAATTGGTTCAATTTAGTGATCAAAGTATCAGTTAAATTGAACCCTAGCCATGACTTAGATAAAATTCCTTGAACTATAGGATAGGCTGGCTGCTTACTAATAAAAATGTAATAAGACCTATTTTGAATCTCACTGCACCTTTTTTTGCTAACTCTAGTGGAGGTATAATCCATAACTAACCATCTTTGACTTCAGGGGGATAATAAGCTAAAGATTAAAAGTATGATGAATCAACATGGCCCATCGCAACAACCGATTTCCAAGTTCTTTATTGAGTTCCTTGTTTCAGAGCTTCTAGGCTGGCTCTTTTAAGACGATTGGGAGAAACACTAAACCCGGGTGGGTTTAAGGAAAAATGGGTAAATTAGGGTTATTAAAGATTGGGAGGGGAGCAGGGATTTGGGACGATGATTTAAGTTTACCAATCGGTAGATTAGGGTTAGGTGGATAACGAAATCCATTCAATAGGGAGTTGGACAAAAAAGGGGCTAGAGGGTAAATAACTGGAGAAGGGTTAGGAGGTGAAGAAAATCGATTTAGGTTAGAAATAGGGGAATCACAAAGAGAAGGTAAACTTTGAAGGGAAAAAGAAGTAGGAGAAGCCATGGCAGGGGAAAGGGATAGGGGAAGGGAGACAAAGGAACAAGAGACGGAGGGTTACAAACTAAGGAACGCTGTATCGAAACTCACCTTTGCTCTCTCTCTCATCGCTCCTATTCATCATTCACTACTAGTTTAATTATTGTCAAATTGGAATTTACATTTTCATATCATATTAGGTTGAATATTAGTATAGTGATTGATTTTAGATTAAATTAGTTTAGGTGGATAGTTCAAATTGTTTAGAAAATTTTAATCACTTAATTCATACCCCTCCAAGTGCATTTTGGGCTTACAATTGATATCGAAGCCTAAGTCTCATATTTGTATTAACTTCTAACTAAATTGTGAGCAAGCATCCATCACGACACATTTCATAGGTTCACTTAGTTATGAGGGTCAAAATGTTAGTAGGACACCTTTCTTTGATGAAAATGAGTACTTTTATTAGAAAATTAGGATGAAGTTTTTCCTTCCAGCAAAAAATGTTAAATTATGAGATATAGTAAGTAAAGGATCACATTTTCCCACTAAGATAGAAAATATTCAAAGAATCCCAATGGTGAAGGAAGAGAGGAATATAAAAGATGAGAGATTGGTTTGACTAAATAGTAGAGATGCTCATATTCTTTTGTATGCATTGAATAAAAGTGAATTTGATGCTGTCTATATGTGAAATAGCTAAAGAAATTTGGCATATTGTAGAGGTTACTTGTGAAGGTACCAATCAAATGAAAAAGAGTAAGGTGTCCATACTCATTCATCAATATGAGTTGATTTCAATGCATTATAATGAAATTATTTTTGACATATATACCATATTTATTGACAACATAAATGCATTAAAGAGTATAGAAAGAACATACTCAAATGTTGAATTTATTAGAAATATTTTGAAGTCTTTACCAAAGGAATAGGAGGAAAAGGTAACCATCATTCAAGAGGCTAAAGACCTTAACGTTTTGCCTTAGAAGAACTGATAGGTTTATTGCTTACACATGAGATGATGACGAAGGCGTCAAAATAAAAAGAGGATAAAGCTTTATCAAGAAGAAAGAACTTGACATTCAAAGCCAAGAAAGTTGAATCTAGTGAAGAAGGGAGATTTTGGGAAGATAATGATGATTATATAGCTATAAATTTTTAAAGAAGAAGGTATACTTTAGGAAGAGAGATCAAGGTAAGTATGATTACAAGAGAAAGTCTAGTAATATTTTTTTAATGTATGAAATTAGGCCATTTAAAGAGCCATTGCCAACTTCTCAAGGAGAATGAGAAGGATGAAAGAAGTAGCAAGAAATAAAGAAGGGAGAATAAGGATAAGAAGAGAAAGAAAGTCTTGAAGGCCTTATGAGAGACAGAAAGCGAAGAGGAAAGTGAGAAATTAAAATATGAAAGAACAAAAATTTTTCTCATGACTTTGGAAGATGAGATACCATCTTTTCCCATTCTAATGATGATGATAATGAGAATATTATTATAGATGTAGGTTTGAACTATGATTAATTAGTTAGATGTTTAGAACATGCTACCTTGAGAAGGAGGAAACTATCCTCGAAACACAAGGAATGCATGAAGGCTTCCAATAATAAATGTGACTTAGGTTTCATTAAAGGGAGTGGAACACCTAATGCCAAGACTATTTTTATGAAGGAAAAAGGTTTGGATGAAGAGTATGTTCCTAAACCATCCTTTGATAATGATAAATCATCTTCTAGGACTCAATTTAGGAACATTTGTTATGCTTTTATGTATGTTGTAAGATCTACATCTAGGAGAAAGGTGCAAGCTTCAAAGGAAAAACATAGTTTCTTTACAAATTCAAAATCATCATATAATGTATATAAGCCTTAATCTATGCATATTCGGCCTAAATATTTACATGGTCATCCTATATATGTTTGTACATCAAGAAATGTTTCTTATATTAGTTTTAGATCAAGATTTCAACAAAGAAGAAATTTTGGAAATGTTGCATCAAGATTTGAATATAGGAACACTTTTAGACCAAAAATTTATTTTCATGAAGTTATATACATTTGTGATTATTGCAATAGGTTTGGTTACTTAGGAAAAAAAAACTTCTGATAAATCATTTATATTTTCTAGTTTGTCAAATGTTTTAAGAACTAGAAAGGAATCTAACTCCCAAAGACCCAAATTAATATGGGTTCTTAAAATCAAATGATTTTCTTTGTTTTTTAGGATTTCAAAAGGAGAACATTGTTTCTTTGAAAGATAAAGATGGTGGTTATGTTACTTATGGAGACAATGCCAAGGGTAAGATAATTGGCATTGGTAAAAATAGTAAGAATAATGCTAATATTGATAATGTACTTTTAGCAAAATGTTTAAAACATAATTTGTTAAGTGTGAGTCAATTATGTAATAAAGGTTTTAAAGTCACCTTTGAAGATAAATCTTGCATAGTTTCTAAAGTGATTGATAATTGCATTGTTTTATTCGAAAGAGAGTGGGAAATACTTATAGTATTGACTTGAATGATCTCTCTAAACAAAATATTAAGTGCTTGATTTTTATAAATGAGGATGCTTTGATGCTACATAGGAGGTTAAGTCATACTATCATAGAACACATTTTAAATCTTTGCAATAAGAGCTAGTGAATAGCCTGCCTAGAATGAAGTATGAAAAAGAGAAGATTTGTGATGCATGTTAAATGGGCAAGCAAACCAAAGCTTTATTCAAAAATAAAAATGTAGCAACTTTTAGAACTTAAGAATTATCGCATATGGATTTGATTGGACCATTTTTAGTTGTAAGTTTAGATGGTAAATTGTATGCATATGTAATTATTAAAGATTATAGTAGATTTAAGTGGGTTATTTTTCTTACTAGTAAAGATAAATGTTTTAAATCCTTTGTTAAATTTACAAAAAGAGTTCAATTGGAAAAAGATTACATAGTTACTTTAGAAGTGATCATTGTAGAGAATTTGAAAATGAATTGTTTGATGTGTATTATGAAGAAAATGGCATTTTTTGCTAGGGATCAAATTAAATAATTTTTTATTGATAATTTGTTGAATTTTGACCCCTAATTCAGTGCTTAAATATTAAATTTATGTGTTATTATGTTTAATTTGCAGGAGAGTGATCAAAGATGGTGATTAGAGCAAAAGATGGGAAATTTACCAAGATCCTGAACCATCAATAATGGTCTTCCAGACCTAAGGTTAAGGATGAATAGACCTAAGGTGAAGAATTAAAAAATTGCATATCAACAGCGGTCTACAGCCTGCCATTGTGCATTGGCCCAGTCCGTCTTTGATCAATCAATTAAGCATATCTCTATCAAATCTCCAATTTTGCAATTATGGTGTGTCTCTAATTAATTCTCCTGTCTACTAGTACCATGTGGGAGGCTACTAAAGCCGACAAAACAATAAAACAACATAAAGACATGCATGAATTAACAGAAATCAGATCTAGAGTTTGAGAGAGAAGCTTTTCCTTCTCTCTTTATTTATCCTAACTAGCATATAGGCTTCAAACACTTTGTTCTTGAATTCTATGTTGTTTTCTAAGTTTCTGGACATTGGGGCTTGTTATTAAGACTCATATTTGAGTCTAGAAATCATTTCAACGGATTTCTTAACTCATATTATCACTTATTTTACTCCATTTTTGGATTTATCAAAGTTCTCATATTTATGCTTATATCTACAATTGTTCTTTGATTTTTCTGTTAATTGGTGTTGATCCAAAGCTGTGGTGAAGTCAAGATCAAGTTAAGGAGTCTTTGAACCTCCCAAGAGCTCATCTTGGTTGTTTTGTAACTCCTAAACTTTATTTTATAGCTCATATTTTCATATTTATCAAGGCATGATGCTTAAGTTATATGTTTGCATGTTTTGATCAAGATGTGTGGCTAAATCATTTTTATTACTAAGGAGTGGTGTATTTATGATTTAATAGAGATTAAAGACATGTTATAAGATCTAAGTTTTGCTTATTGAAGGTTTAAAAGTACTAATTTTGAGCTGGCCACTTAAGATTAGTGTTAAAGATAATCTAAGCTTAAGAAATCAACTTAGTTTGTTAGAAAAATGAATAAGCAACACAAATTAATCAATGAATTACTAAAGTTTGATTTTTTGTAAAAGTTTGATTTTTTGTAAGAGTTTGAGTTCTGATTTTAAGAATCCAGAAGTAAACTTCTTGATATTAAAGCTCATTAACTAGATTTAAAGCATAAGCAAGCTTTAAACTATGTTTAATGGAGATAAAGCAAAGACTTACCCATAGCTTTGTTTTGATTTTGTGAAGGAACTCTAATCAGCCCTTAAAATTGTTTAAAACTCAATTAAATCATCATTCAAAAAATCCTTAGCTAATTTAATATTTGGTAATTTTTATAAATCTTTAAAGCAATTAAAAATTAATTTTGAAGTGTTTAAGTTAGGATATAGTAGTTTAGCATTTTTCAAGCTTTCAATCAAATTATTTGGATTTTCCTAGATAATTATGATCTAATTAACCTAGTAATTAACCATTTTCCCTGTGGGATCAACATTTGGAGTTTAAAATACTTCAATTTATTACTTGTTCGATCGGTACACTTGCCTTTTCATGTTGGTTTTCAAAGTAAAATCGTTAAAAGAATTCCAATTTTCATAATCACTTAACCAATGCACAACATTTTTCATTATTTTTTAACTCCTAGAACCCTTAACAAATTGGAGTTGTTGAGAGAAAAAATAAAACTTTATAATAAATGACTAGAACCATGTTAAATGAATATAGTGTTCCTAAATTGTTTGGCTGAAGTCATTCCATGTGCATATCATGTATCCAATAAGGTCTACATAAGACTTTACATGGATAAAACTTTATATGAACTTTGGTATGAGAAGAAACCAAAAGTGAGCTATTTTAAAGTGTTTGGTTATAAATGCTTTATTTTGCATATTATAGATAATTTGGGTAAGTTTGATACTAAATTGGAAGAAGGTATATTTGTTGGTTATTCTTTTACTAGTAGAGCTTATAGGGTGTTTAACAAGAGGATTATGATGATTAAAAAGACAATACATGATGCGTTTCATGGTAGAAGGCTCCTTTGGTTAATTTATGAATACTTTGAAAAGCACCTTCAAGGTTATTGAGGTTAAAGGTATTTAAGATATGAGGTGTAATTTTGTATGTTGGTGCTTTGCCGAATGCAGGATTATTACCATTGCTTATACCCATTTGGATAAAAGCAAAGCGACGAATGATAAGGGTTCCTTGGGAGTTGAAAAATGGATAATTGCTGAATATTTTAAGAAATATTTCACGATCTTTTACAAATCAAGATTTATATCCCTTAATGGTAGAGGTAAAGGCTGCTGGGAAATAGCTGAAAATATCTGTGTTTGTGAAGTAAATGGTATCGATGAGGCCTATTTCGAATAAAAGATGAGTAGTTAAAGGGTCTACTTCAGGAAGTATGATTACCTTAGGACCAAGTTTGCCTTAGTTTACTAGATATAATTGTTGTTCTTTGAGTTCTTCAGTCTGGTTTTGACAGTCTGATACCACTTTTCTACTAAAACCAATTGGTGATAGTTGAGGCGTTACCCAATACTTAAGGATCTACCACGCTTTCGCGAGGTGCCCATACACCCTATTGTACTGGCGCATATAGAGGCTATTCGGAACCATGTTGTTTATGGGACTCGAACACACAACCTAATGGATGCCACCAAGCTCTGATATCACTTTTCTACTAAAACCAATTGGTGATAGTTGAGGCATTACCTGATACTTAAGGATCTGCTTTGATACTAAGTTGGGGGTACGGAATTTTTATGCAGAATGATTGCTAGCTTGATGTCTTAGATATTTTTTATTTAAACAACTTATTAAAAAAATTTTAGTTTGTAAAGTCTGTTTATATTGTGAATACTTAGAATATAAAAAGTATTTATTATACCAATGATATTTTTTAAGTTTTTATTTTAATTTCATTAATGTTTGCTCTTGTTGAGAAATGTTTTGAGTAAATTGTTGACAATAAAAACAGTTGTTATTCATTCTCCTAATTGAGATTTGATTTGTAGAGGTACTTGTTTTAAATTTTTTACTTGTTGTTTAAGATTTCGTAATTCAGTTTTAGTTGTAGCTTGTTGAATAGGAATATAAGATAAAGGTCTTTCTATTTTAAAAGTATATGTTTTTTGTAATTTTGTCTCTTGACTAGTGTGGGCAATATCTTGACTAGTGCTAGGATTGTCAAATGATTTCCAAGGTTGAGCTAATGTGAGTGGTTGATGTATTGCAAGAATTTCAATCATTTGAGGAATATTATAAGTACCTATTTTTATAATATTGCTGAATAAAGAGTCTAGATAGATTCGGTTTGTAGATTTGAATTCAATGCTATGGGCTGAGTTAGTTAAGGCATAACTAATACTATATATGATATTGCCCAGGTTTCATAAGATTTGCTTTTTGAAACTTATAAGCGATAGTAATAGCCTTGTTTAGGTTTTAAGAAAGTAATGGAAGATTAAGTTTTAGTAGAGTGTTAAATTTGATCTTTTTATATGTAAGATTACTATTCATAATTGCTATTATTTGATTATTTGGACTAGTTATACGTTCATCTAAAATTGCTAATCGAATAGGAGAATCTATTCTTTCCTAATATGTTAATTGAATTAAGATTTGGATAGTTGATAGATGTATATATCCAATTTTATGTCAGTGTTCTTTTTTACTGCTTTGTAAATGTTTAGAGATTTGATTTTCATCTATAAGGTTGATACGGAAACTTCCTTGACATTGTTCAATTTATATAGGAGTTTCAGATAGAATTTTGCCATAATAAATAAGATTTTGTCTATCAAATAGTGTTGTTAATTTTGAAGGAATTTTGATGTCTTTTCCATCTTTTAAATTTTGTTGTGCTTTAGCTATATGTTCAAGTTTTTCATGAGAAATAATTGCATCTAGATGAAAAATCATGTATTTTCTTTTACTTGTAGATTGTCTAATTCAAGAATATCTAAAGGAGTAGTCATTTAATTATTAGAAAAGATTTGTTCAATTGAATTAATTGTAAAGGAATGTCTATGATCTTTTATATAAAATTTATGAAATTGATGTTTATAATTTTGAATATCTTGATCATAATATTTTATCATGTTTTGTGTTTCAGTAATTCGTACTTGAAAATATTCTAAGGCATGATTTAAATTTCTAGATTGTGTTTGTTCAAAATGTTGTTTGTATACTGATAATTTGTAATAAAGATTGTTTTGAGGATATCTTATGACTTGTAATTTTCTAAAGAAATATTGACATTGTTCATAGGTAGTAGTTGGAATAGAAGTTGAAGTTGAGGATGATGCCATTTAATCTGGAGAGTTAAGAGATGATGGGGGAGGAGCAGATGGAGGATCTTAGATATCCATTTCTCTAAAAGCATTAATCATGTATTCAAATAATAAGATATCTCTTTGAAATGCTCGTGGTGATTCTAATTCTTATTCTAATGCATAAAAATCATTAATACTGTTTTGTAGTTCTTGTATACAGATTTGTCTTTCAGTTCTACTAGAGTGTT
>JAOXYD010110567.1:0-11477 GCA_028565735.1 Pinacopodium congolense
CCAACTCTCGTTGTACTATCTAACACAAATGCCCAAACTCACCCTCTCGGTCTATTGTAAGGTATAAGCTCAATACACATTCACAAACACCTATTCATTAAATCAAAAGGCAATAGTTCCACAAAATAGTTTAAGAACAACTCTTATAAAATATTTAGCCACTCATACTAATAAAAATTAATTCCATCAAGTTCATATTCATAAAAAAAAATGCAAATCAAAATAAAATAAAAGTAAAATAAAATAAAATAAAAACTGAAATAAAAAAATGCAAATAAAAATAACATAAACTTGAGGTTTGGAGTGTGTTTGGCTTGAAACTTGTTGGAGCTTCCCTGGTTTCTGTCCGAAAATCCCTTCCTTGGCTGCTGCACTGAGTTTCTCGTGCCTCTGGTCTTGAATCTGCGTTTTTGTTCTTTCCCGGCACTGCTACGTTCTTTTCTTTCCCGTCTCCCCCTCTAATTTTCTTTTCTGCTGTCTTATGTCTAGGGCTGATGCTAGAATGGCTGGGCTGCTGAGGAGAGGCCTGGAAGAGGGGAGTCTAGCGCTGGGCTGGAAGCTGAAGGCGTGTTGGACCAGAGAGAGGAGCGGCCCAGACGCACAGAAGCGGGCTGCTCTGAAGCGCGAGTGGGCTGGACGCTGTGGCGCGGCCCAGGCCGGAGGACAAGGGAGCGGGTCGCGACGCTGGAGGGGGTCTAGGCTACTGGTGGGCGGGTTTGGGTGCGGGCTTGGGCTTGCGTGAGGCAGGCCTCGCACTGGACTCGCGTCTCCTGGACCAGAGGCGCGGGCTGCTGCTGCACTGCGTGGGCTGAACAGCCTCTTGGACCCTGGAGACAGATCTGCTGAACTGATTTTCTTCTTTTTTTATTTTTTATTTTTTAAATCCAAATCAAGTTGAGAATCTTGTATGAGTAACCTTTGATGTAGCTCTTGTACTTGCCGAGATATAACATCGACTTTGGAATTTAAGTCTTGCGTCTGTTAGGATAAACCATCAAGCTTTGAATCGATCCTTCAAAGAACATGGTTTTGGGAGACTGCATTGTTGATTTTTCAGTTCAACACTTCTTCTGCCTGAGAAAGAGAAATAGAATGTCCATAAGGAGTGACGCCTGTAGATCTAGAATATTTAAGGTCGAGCAGAGACATCATTCTTCTTATTTTTTTAAGCTTCTAATGTTAGAAAATCTTCTTCGTATGATCTCATCATCATGCAAGGGATAGGTGCTAAGACATTCTTAGGAACCTTGGAGATCACTGGTACAGAACATTTTGGTTGGATCCAGTGTTCTTTTCCAACTTCTTTTAACAATGCAGGTAGATCCCTTGGCCTGGGCTGAGGATTCTTAAGACCAATCCAAGGTCTTAAATTAGGATCATTATCATTTGATTTAGTTCAGATCTTCTTTTGAGGTTGGCACCTTTTCTTCTTAGACTTTTTTATAATATAATTGTCATCATCATCTTCACTGTCAGAATATCAATCCATCTAATAATCACAATCTGAATCATACATGGAAGGATCTACGTCCCATATGAAATGTCCATTGACATGACTAACATACACCTTATGTCCATCAGGAAAGACATAATGGATTAGAGGTCCATCAATACCTTCCTGATGAGAGAAAGTTAGAGCAACCATTAGAATAGGCCCACATGGTTTAGGTGGATTTGGATACTCTTCTCCTGGTCTATTAAAGATAGACTTGACAGTACCATCTTTCAATCTTAGTATGATTGGAGAAGTGGTAGTATGGATTGAGCGACAGTGAGGAGTATGAAATTCCTTTTCATAGCCTGTGATCCATTCGACTAGCAGTAGCTTAGTCAGTTGTCCAGGTGGCAACTGTCTTGGGATCTGAATGATGGTGGTCTTATCTTGAGATCTGTCTGTTACCATATACAAGGCATCTCATATAGAGTTAGGAAAGTTCATATCTAGAGCATGATTTTTTACTCTATAAATGATCTAATGGTGTAACGTAGCCATGATAGCAGTAGGATCTTACTCAAATCCAACGAACTGGATCTGGACTTTTATTCTGGTAGACAAAGGTGGATTGTCCAGTTTAATGTTGAAGTCTGGAGCGATGGTCATTAAGAGACTCCCATTGATGAGAGTAGTCAAGAGAGTACCAATCAAAGCATTTTGGTACTGTGTATAGACCGTATCTAGCAGAGATATCCGAGTTGTAGCCAGAATATTTTTTCTTCTGTGTAAGGTCAAAACTATGCGAAAGGCACCTACATGGAGATGTGTGTAACCCTGTTCTCACCATAAAGTGATCAGCTCAGAAGGAAACTCAAGGGTAACATACTGCTCTGCAGAAGTGGATTTTAAATCACATTGATCCAATCTAGAACCTTGGACCAATTTTTAAGGGTGAGATCTATGAGTGGAGATTAAGGAGTGAATACTCCTCTTGATAGATCTATTACGGTGGTATAGGCTATAGAGGCTTAATAAAGGAAGCTGAGTATCACTGATTTTTGTATCATTGAGTAGATGGGTGATTTCTACTATATTTTTTATTTTATGAGAGAGGGTGCGCTTAATGTTTCTAGGAAGTGGTCCTAGAGAAAGGGTTGAAGAGAAATGTAGAGGATTTGCAGATGAGGATGAAGCTTCACTCATGGTAACTGGGGTTCTCTCCCTACTCACTCTTATTAACAATAACTTTACCACTGACATAAGAGAAAATGTTAGGCTATATTAATTAAAAAATTAAGAGTTTATAATAAGACTATACATTTATTTTTTTTATCAATAGAATAGTTTTCAATTTTTGAATGAATAAGTTTTTTTTATGTTTATATCTATTTTTTATTGTAAACCAACAATATATCTAAATTTATTTTTAAAAATTGTTTTGTAGCTAATATATATTTAAATTAAAATACTTATTTTTTAATTGTTTCCTTCAAGTCATAGATTTATCAAGTCTAAATTTTAGATATCCTTTTCTATTTCCATTTTCTATTTTTATTTTTGTGTGTTTTCATTAGTTTTTGTATGTGTTTTGTTTTTATTTTTGTACTATTTTTTTTATTTTTGTGATGCATTAGTGTTTTGTTTTTTCAATTTCTGTACCTTTTTCAATTTATGTATTTAGAAAAACATAAAATAAAAACTAAAAAAAGAAAGTCCATCATTTTTTAAATTTAAAAGTTGTTATACAATATTACGTAATACAATATTGATCATTTGTTAAACGGTTTGTCACTAGATTGAAAACTTTTAAAGATTAACTAATAAATTAAAAACTATTGTAAAATTTCTCAATATATTAAAAACTTTTAAAGATTAGTTAATGATTGAATTGTGCATATAGACATTTCTATGTGCACATTTTGCTACATATCATGTTCTATTAGTTGTATTTACAAATGATTAACAGAGTCTACATTTAACTTGAATTAGATATATTTTAAAAGTTTGATAACTAAATTAAAAAATTTTAAAAATTGGACATCAAAATAAAAAATTCAAAAAATTGATTGCTAACAGATCTATTGTCCTAGACCTGACTATAAACTTTTTAGGTTTTCATAATTCCTATCCCCAGTCCATAGGGTGGATAATCTTTAAGATTCTATAAGTAAAATATGCTAGAGTTATGTCATCCCTCTTATAATGATACTTTATTGTAACATAACTTATTTCCTCAAGAATTTTCATGTAATATGTATTAGGTTTTAACAAATCAAATGGTTTGTAATACCAATCTTTAGGAAAAATATTTTTAACAAATTGTTCAGGATTAGCATTATGAAAACCATTTTTTATTATAAAAATATATTGAAAAGATTCTTTTTCAAAATAGGAGCTTTGATAAAGGAATTTAGAAAAATTAATAAGTTGAAAACTCTGTTGTCTCTTTTCATTTTTTGTTTGTTTTAGAAAACTTCATAAAACTTCTTTACCTTTTTTAAGAATAATTTTCTTTTCAAGATTTTCAAATACCATTGAGAAGGATGTCTACTTATCTTGGGAAAAAACATTTAGGTTATTGTAAAATGATTTTCTTTTGGGCGGCCTAAAAAATAATTTGAGGTAAAACTTGTTTTTCATTTGCATATTTAAAAGTTGGCTTTGGCTTTATGGTTAGCTCTTGCAACTAGTCGGCTGTGGCTTTATAATTAGCTCTTGTAACCAATCTTCCAAAGTTATCTTTTGGGATGTAGACAATTCTATATCTGGGCTTTTTAGTGGCCTCAAGGGAAATGGAAGGTCTCCTTCAAGGATTTCTCTCCATGGCTTTAGGGTTTGGATAGATAATGGGTTTTCTTTCATGGGATCTTGAGGCTTTATCTGTAGGGATATGGATGAGACTTCGGGTTTTGGGATCATGATTTAGATTGAAAAATTTCTCTTGTTAAAAAATCAAGAATAGAGTTTGACTTTCTTTTAATAAATTCAATGTCAAAATTAAATGTAATCAAAATAGATTGCATATAGATTAGGTTAATGAATTATTTGAATATCAATCACGTAAATCGTTATTTGCTTTACTAGATTAGTATATTGTCCTATCTAAGGGGAAAAAATTCTTTTTGAGCCTATTATGTAAAGGTTTGCATAACCTATTCAAGTTTAGATAAAAATCCATGTCACAATTGAGGCTTCCTAAGAACCTTCGTAATTGCTTTTTATCTAGTATGCAATCAGGAAATTTACTAACAAATTCTAGGGTTCTTTCAATCAGAATTATTGTTCCTCTCTTTATTTAATGAGCTAAGAATCTTATTTTTATTTGAAACAGACCTAGCTTTAATTTTGACACGGGTGGTCCATTTTTCTTTATAAAAACATAAAGGTTCTAAGATGCTTGAAATGTTGTTCTACCAAGGAGGAGAATATCAGGATATCATCTATGTAAACTACACAATGATGTTTTAAAATTATGAAGGAGCAATCTTTAGCTCAAAAGGCATCACATTCCACTCATATTGTCAAAAAGAAACAGTAAAAATGGTTTTATATTCTTTAATATCTATTTAGACTTGCCAAAATCCAGATTTCATGTCAAATTTTGAGAAAATATGAGCATTATGAAGTCTTTAAATTAAATCTCTCTTATTTGGAATAAGGTACCTAATCTATCTAAGAGATTTATTTAAAGGTTTGTAATTGATCACTAACTTTGAGACTCTTTCTTTGAATTCTTGTTAACATAAAAAGTTACATAACTCCAAGGGGATCTTGGTTGAGAAATGAGTTTCTTTACTGACAAATCATTTATTTCTTTCTTGCAATGAAGTTCTAATTCTTTCTTCATTTGAATCGGCCTACCTTGGTTGGAATATTCTTTTCACTAAAATCCTTTTTATAAAGTAACTTTACCATATGTTGTTTTCTATTCCATAAGCATTAGCCAACTCAACACATATTTCAAACTCAATTTGTTCTTGAATTTTTAGGATTTAACCTTTAATCTTCTTATTTTGCAATTTTCTTTCAATATTTTCACATTGAATTTCTTTTTTCAAATAGTTTAATTGCTTTTCTTTAGCATGAAACACATTATTCAAATGACTTTTATAAATCAAATAAGTCCTAATAAGTTTAATGTGTCTAGTCTTTGACTTTTTTATAAAGGGAAAACATATTCTTTTACCATTGATCTTGGTTGAAATGCTTTTATGATTTACCCTATAAGGAGTTATAAGCTTTGTGAAAGTTGTTCCCAATATTATTATATGATGTATACCTTCAATTATAATAAAGGAAGTTTTGTTACAAAATTTTTTTCATATATATAAGCTTATACTTTATTGTTTATCTATAACTATGAATTGTAGCTTGTAATCTTTATTTGGTTTTTTATAACAACTTAGTCAAATTTATTTCTTCTTTAAAACAATTTAAATTTTTTCTTGTGTAAAAGAAGGCTATACTATCTAAAATGAAACCTTTATCTATCTTTAACGTGACTTTAAACCAATATTTTTAGAAGATATTTGGTTTAATATACATAAGAATTCTTCAAGCATCTTTTTATGTTTTATTTATTCCTCCACTTTAATATCTTTGAATCCTACATCCTTTAAAAAGTTTTTTATTTTTTCATCATCTTCTTTATTTCTTATTCTCTCAAATTTATTTCTTTGTGCAAACTACTGAATATGACTTGTGAATTTTTTAGTTTATCTAAAGTGTTTATGGGGTTTAAGGAACACTGTTCTTTATGATTCTTAGATGTTTGTTGTAACATATTAATTTTTTTATCCATTCACTTTCACCTTTTACATTTTTTACTTCTTCAACTACTGTCTTCAAATTCTTTGAAGTCTTTTCTATATTTTGACACATTTATTCTTTATATCTTTAGAAGTGATGTTCTCGCTTTCAATTTTAACCTTTAACGGTGATGCTATAATAGTTATCTATTTGTAAGGGACCTTTATTTCACATAATAGTGAGTTTTCAGACTCTAGAATTTTTCTTACATTGATTTCCCACCTCTTTAACCTATTTTCGATGTTGAGTTCTTTAATGATTCTTTTAATATGATAAGCTTTATTTTCTTCAATGGAAAAACTATATTTTTGTCTTAACAATACGACTCAAACTAGACAAAGGAAAATATATGGGTTTTATAATAATTTATCCACCTATAATACTCTTCTTGTATCTCTGTCTTTGGTTTTAAGAAGTTTTTAAAAAACAAAATTCTCTTGTTCTTTTTTTTTTTACGAATAAAAATCTTTGCGTAAATATTCTTTCTTAATTTTAAACTCTCTCTCAAAGGTGCATAATTCATTATTTACATTTTTAGTGACTAAGGGATGGCTTGGTTACCTAGAATACTTTGTTTATCTTTACCCTATTAGGGCCTATACATAATCTATGAAACATTCTTACTATAGTCTACACCCTAAAAGTTAGAGCTCAGAATATCGAATGTGGAATACCTATTCTGTAACTCTATTTTAGAAGAAATACTGGAGAATCTACTTAGGACTATGGTCGAGGTTGAGATACTATCATCCATCCTTTGACTTATGAACTTTTTATCAAAGGACAATTTTGCTTCATAGAATTGCTTTACCTCTCGAATTTGGACGTTTGAACTCAAAGGATTAATGGAGTAGGTTCTACTACACCTTCAAAGATCAGCTGATCGAGTAGATTGATGTCTTTCAACTTGTAATTTTGGAGACAACTATATTGGACTTTGCAAAATCTTTTGGTAAATAGAGTGTTTCTCCCTTTTAGCTTTTGGTATTAAGGCTTTATTGGAAAAGGTAGTAATCATAGCTTTGTAGGAATTTTGTAAATAATAGCTATAGGGATTGACCCGATGCTGATCTTGTAGTTGTATGTCTTTATTTGTAATACCAATGAATTTAAGATATTTTTATTTCTAAGGAAAACAGTCAAGTTAAAGTAACATTCTAAGATGAAACTTTAAGTAAGTTAGACTCTGTGATACTTAAGAGGGAATTTTAAAAGTCATAAAATCTATCGTCTTTCAGACATATCAATATGGATGTATTCAGGCCTTCTTTAGTGAGGTTCTTTATGGCTATTTGGACTAATCCTATATAGATGTAGTTATAGATATTTTTCTTTATACTTCTTTTTGCTTTATGGGGATAGTAGGTGGAAGGTTTTGAAGGGATTAGATATAAGGATGTACCTCTCTTCTATCTTTAGAGTATAATCTGATGTTTGAACTTTAGGAATGTCCTCGTTGTCGATAGATCTCTCAAAATTTTCTATACTTATCTCTTCATTATTGGCAGCCTTACCATTACTTACGCCCAAACTAAAACTAGATGTGTTAAATATATACTTGAATCTTACCAAGAAATCCATCTCTCAAGGTACTTTTGTCTTACCCTGTTATGAATGAGATAAACTAATGGACTCATGACCTCTTCTCGATCTTACTTCCAAGACCACTCATTCTTATTAGATTGGATCGACTAGGTATTTTAATCAATAAAAAGACTTACAATGTTATGCCAGTTGGATATTCAAAACACCATAAGAAGTTTATTTTTCACAATTCTCGTTAGTTGAATGATTTCTTGAAGAATCTAAATAGAGGATCTATGTAATTCCAATATATGTTTCTAATCTCATTTTCTAAAAAAAATATTTTGTTACATTTTGTGATTTGAATAGTGATGCAGAACTTAAAGTAAAATTCAGGAGGTCAAACCCATAGGCAACATTAATCTATAAAGATGCATTTTCTACTTAAGAAAATTTATATTTGGAGTGATTTACTTTTATGAGGATATTTATTTTTTAGAGTCAAACTTTTATTAGGGCGATAAAAGACATTTATGTCCTTATTTTTAGGTTTTAAGGTCTTATAACTTATATAAATACTTCTTTTATCTATTGTAGAAAGAACCTATTACCTATTTTGAATCAAATTATACTTTTCTCTTAAGGTTTTCGTCTACCTTTTTGGTTCTTTATAGATCTTGGATTATATTTGCATTTTTTATACTCTTGGATCAGAGTATTGTGTTTCTGTATTGCGTCAGGTGGTATCAAAACCTTGAGAATGCTAGGTTTATTCATCTAACAATAGTCAACACTAATGATGACATTTGTGGGTTATCTAAAGTTTAGGAGTTAATTTTCAATACATAATGGTAGTTGACGTTGATTCAAGATCAGTTGTAAGCGTTGTTATGAGGAGACAACACAAAAAGAATTGAGGAACCAATTGTTAAGGAAAGTGACCCTATGAGGCATCCTCAGATTCAAAATTCCTTACCTTGGAATCATGAAAATAACTCAAATGACAAGGAAAAAGATATTCAGCCAAGGTATAGAGGAGATTATGAATATAAACTGAAGGTGGATATCCGATCGTTTAGGGAGATTTCGATATTGAAGGTTTTGTCGATTGTGGAAAGATTCTTCGATTATGCATAAATTGTAGAAGAAAGGAATGTAAATTTAGTGGCTTATTATCTAAAGGGGCGATCTTTCGTATGATGGAAGCAGTTGCAGGAGTCAAGGAGGAGAGAAGGGTGAAATCTAGTCTCTCCATGAAGTAGGATGGCGCACTTGCTGAGAGGGAGATTCTTACTGTTAGATTATGAGTACTATATTTTCGACACTTATTAATAATGTCATCAATGTAATCGGAGCATCCATAAGTATACATTAGAGTTTCTAATGTTGTTAGCTTGCAATCAATTGTCTGAATCCCAACCTCAGCCAGCTTCATGCTATTGGAGAGGACTGTGATTGAATATAAAAGAGAAGATAGGAATATAGATAGTACTCACAATCTAAGATGTGAGGAACTTAGCTATAAAGGCGAAGTCCTTCTTTAAAGTGAAACTGAAGGAGTTCAAGAAATATAAGAGTGAAGGGGCTTTGGGTGAGAAAGGAAAAGAAGAGGGAATATCACTCTTATGTATGACAATGATGAGAGGAACAACATTAATGGTGGGAGTTCCAATAAAATGAAAACAATGCATTTGAAGGCCTTCAAACCCTACGTCAAACTAGCCATACCAAAATATTATAGGTGTAGCAAAATAGGACACAAGTCTAATAAGCATCTGAATAGAAAATTGGTGAATATGGTAGAGCATTCTGTAGATGATGAGGAAGAGATATGTGTACCTAACGCTGATGGTTACGAGCAAGAAGAAGAAGATAAAGGAACTTTTGTAGCAATGATTAGAAAATTAATGGTATCTCACAAGGAGTCTGATGACCTATAGAGGCATAAAATATTTTGCACAAGGTGTATGGTACAAAGAAGTTTGTGTGAGATGATTATTGATGGAGCGAGTTGGGAAAACATTATAAGCGATGGTGAAGAAGTTAAAGTTGACTACCGAGCTACATTCGGAATGTTATAGCATTGAATGGATTAAAGAAGTTAATGAGCTTGTTGTCAAAGAACGCTATAAGGTATCGTTTTCTATTAGAAAATAACCTGATGAACATTATTGTAATGTAGTTGAGATGGATATTTGTTAAATTTTATTGAGAAAACCTTGATAGTATGACCTGGATTCAGTACATTCAGGTGGAAATATTAATTTATAAAATAAGGGGTGAAGTACACATGAGTCCCCTCAAGTAATAAAAGGAGTGTGAATTAAGAAAGAGAAAATAATAAATAGTTATTGTGAGTGAAGTATTAGTTTTAATGGACATGAAAAAGTTAATGAGATTAAGGAGAATTGTAGCACCATAGAGCATGCAAGTAAATTATATGGTAATAGAGATACATGAATTGAATATATTTTCCTAATAAATTTAGATGTTTCAAATCAGAATAAGCCATCAAATTATAACAGTGAAAAAAGTGAGCCTATTGAAAAGATTAAAAGTAAGTTACATAAGTCTGGAAGGCAATTGGCCTAAGATGGTGACAATAGCAATTGTCAAGAAGGACTGTAGAACAAAGAACTCCTGGAGTATATATTAGAGGAAGCAATTAAAGAAGAGTTTAGACCAAATAACAAATGTCTTCCAAAGAATGAAAAAATCAAGTAATGAACTAATATAAAAAGGAAATGCTTTAACTAAGGTGAGAAAGAGATCTAGGAGAAGATTTGGGAACTTTGATCATAACTCGAGATCGAGTTATTTTTACAAGTAGGAGAGACTGATGTGGAACTTAAAAGCAAAATTCAGGAGATCAATCCCACAGGCACCGTTAATCTACAAAGATGCATTTTTTATTTAGAAAATTTTATATTTTAAGTGTTTTACTTTTATTAAGATATTTATTTTTAAGTTTTTTATTTTTATTAGGACGATAAAGACATTTATATCCTTATTGTTAGGTTTTAGGGTGTTATAACTTATACAAATACTTCTTTTATATATGACAGAAAGAACCTTTTGCCTAGTTTAAATCAAGTTTACACTTTTCTCTTAAGATTTCTGTCTATTTTTTAAGTTTTTTTATTAAAAAAATCTTGGACTGAGTTTGTGTTTTTTTTTACTCTTAAATTATAGTATTACGCTTTCACGCTACATCAAGTAGGTCCAAAAATAAAAGAAATTTGGAATGCAAAAAAAATATTGGGAAATTTCATAAGATCGATGTATGATCAATTTTAAAGTAAAAAACATTAATCTCCTTTATAATTTCACTCTATTTTTATTATTTTAAATTAATAGCAAAGTATTTTAAGATATAAAATTTAAAAAAAGGCATTTTTTATTAAAAATATTTCAACTTACGTATAGTTGAGCATAACGTGCAAGAACAGTTTATATGACTCTCTCGTCTAGTCCATGTTAAAACTTACATTGAAACAACAACAACAACCAAAAAAAAAAGAAGAAGAAGAAGAAGAAGAAGACTTTCATCAAATTTTTTTCAGGTGTTTTTAAATTATATGAACTGAATGAGTTAAAGTTATACAGACATCTTCATAGAAGTAACTGGCCAATCACATGGCCACATTTATTGAAATAGTTTGACAAAAATATTAATTAAAAATAGAATGTTAGCTGAAGTAAATAAATT
>JAOXYD010110578.1:0-11477 GCA_028565735.1 Pinacopodium congolense
AACTCTATCAGAGGTAAATACAAATCCTAATCACCTTCAAAATTTAATACACGGGCTCTCATCATATCCTCCAGAGTTTGAATTGTGCATTCCGATTACCTATCCATCTAAAGGTGAAAAGCTTTACTCAAATTCAATTTAGTATCCAACGCTATCTAAAAACTAGCCCAAAATTGAGATGTAAATCGAGGATCTTGATCTGAAACTATGGATACAGGTGCTCCATGCAACCTTACTATCTCATCCACATATAATCTAGTTAGTTTATCTAATGAATCTGTCTGTTGGATTGGTAAGAAATGTGTAGACTTGGTCAGTCTATCCACTATAACCCAAACTGAATCATATCTGCGTCGAGTTCTAAGTAAGGCTACTATAAAATCTATAGTAATTCTCTCCCACTTCTATGATGGTATCGACAAAGGTTTTAAATTGCCCACTGGAGCTTGATGCTAAGCTTTAACTTGTTACCAAGTCAAACATTTAGATACAAATTCTACCACATCTTTTTTCATGATTCGCCACCAATAATGAGGTTTAAGATTTTGATACATCTTGTTGTACCGAGATGCATGGCATAAGGTGCACAGTGAACCTCTTTTAGTATCTCTTCTCGCATATCGTCAACATTTGGCACACATACCCGAGTCCCTATCATAATCACTCCATCTGGTTTCACTGAGCAATTAGGTTTCCTTCCCTATTTTATCTTCTCTAACATCCTTTGCAAGTATGGATCCCGAGTCTATGCTTCATCAATCCTATCACTCAAATCAGTCTGAATCTGTAAGGTAGCCATCAATCCAACTACATCATTAACCTCTAACTTAACATCCAAGACTCTTATCTTCACTAATGGTGTCACACTACTTCCACCCAAATTAGCTAACACGCCTGACTTCTTTCTGCTTAAAGCATCTGCCACTACATTTGTTGTTCCTGGGTGATAGTCAATGGTACAATCATAATCTTTTATCAATTCTATCCATCTTCTTTGCCTCAAATTCAAGTCCTTCTGAGTTAGTATGTACTTCAAACTTTTGTAATATGTAAGAATTCAAAAAGTCTCTCCATATAAATAATACCTCCAAATTTTCAAAGCATGTACTATTGCGACTAATTATAAATCATGTGTGGGATAATTCAGCTAATAGGTCCTCAACTAACAGAAAGTATAAGCTATTACCTTCCCATTCTGCATCAATACACATCCTAATTCTAATCCTAATCCTGAGACGTCTATATATACTTTAAAATCTCCCCCACTTATTGGTAACATCAAGATAGGACTGGATGTCAATCTTCTCTTTAATTCTTCGAAGCTCTCTTGACACCGATCAATCCATTGATAAAGAACTCCCTTCTTCAGTAATTTTGTTAGTGGATCAGCTATTATAGATAAACCATCTACAAATATCCTATAATATCCAACTAGTCTTAAGAAACTTCTAACCTTTGTCACACTCTTTGGTGGTTCCCACTCAATAATTGCCTTTACCTTTACTGGATCTAGTTTTACACCTTCTTTGGATACAACATGTCCTAAGAACACTACCTGATCAGTCTAGAACTCACACTTATTTAATTTAGCATATAATTGCTTCTCCTTCAGAATCTGCAATATTGTTCTCAAGTAGTTTTCATGCTCCTTTCTATCTTTGGAATATACTAATGTATCGTCTATGAACACAATCACAAACTGATCTAGATACTCTTAAAAAGTTCTATTCATCAACACCATAAAGGAAACTGGAGCATTTGTGAGTCCAAAAAATATCACTAGAAACTCGTAGTGATCATTTCACGTCCGAAAAGCAGTTTTAGGTACATCTTGATCAATTATCCTCAACTGTCAATATCCTGATCTCAAATCAATTTTTGAAAATACTGATACGCCTCTTAACTGATCTAACAAATCATCAATCCGAGGTAAGGGGTATTTGTTCTTCACTGTCACCCGGGTTAATTGTCGATAATCAATACACAATCTCATAATTCTGTCTTTCTTCTTTGTAAACAACATTGGAGCTCTCCATAGTGAAATACTAGGCCTGATGAAACCTTTCTCCAATAATTCCTCTAATTTCTTTTTTAGCTCATTTAACTCTATAGATGCTATCTTATAGGGTAAAATGGATATAGAAGCAACCACAAGTAGCATTTTAATAGTAAAATCTACCTCTTTAAGAGGTGACAAACCTGGCAAATCATTAATAAATACTTCTGGATCCATATCGGTTGGAGAGGAGAACGAAGTACGCCTTATAAGAGTACGAACACCTCTCTCTCATAGACACGTTTTAGGAGATGCCCCAAAAATAAAATCGTGCGGGTTGCGAGATAAAGCTGGCCCAAAACGAACAATATCTATAAACGGGTGATCTAGATTGTTACAGATTATGTGTAATTTTAATCTCATCAATAATATATGGCTTAAATCTTTGTATGACAAGCTTATTAACTGGGCTCTCACATATGTTAAAGTTAACTTTTGAGCAGGTAGTCGACAACATAGAGAATTCTGTAATCCATTTTTTATATCATTAGTTTTACCACTCCCATTCGAAATCCCCTTAGTTGTGATTCAAATATGCAACCTCTTTGAACCAATTGGTAACCAATGTTAAGGGAATGCAAAAATGTATACCTGCACATTAACCATCAATTGCATATAAACGGAAATTATGGTAGTCCTGAGGCACGCAAATGGGCTCTAACCAAAAATTGGTTTGAATTTAATGAAACTCACTAAAAAAATTGTTTAAGTTATTCCATTTCCACTTGTAGCATGAGTGCCAAATATAAAAGGGGGATTCAACAAAACCAGTCTCAACGTGGTAGTTCACGTCAGAAGCTATCATCCACTCGGACAACTAGAATCAATAAATATCTTAACATAAATTTGCATGAACTTGATCCAACGTCAAATTGACCGCAACTGCTTATGTGTTAATAAAATGTTGCCTCATACTGATTCGGTAATTCGCACTATCGTAGTTACATATTCACTAATTTCTACTACAAGTAATTCCAGGTTGGTAGTTGTCAAAATTTTAAACACTACTAACATAAACACATCTAAATCCCAAAACACCATACACACGTACAAACCGTGACCAAACCACCATTTTGTGTACACGTATTTCCGACTGTTCCTATGAGATGTTCATCATCAAAGAAATTTGTCACGTACAGCATTATATGCACTCTCCATCACACACTAGCATAGGTGTTGTCGAATCTCCAATGGATGGGGAATCCTGCATTTTTCCAATCATGTCAGGACATGCAATTATTTCATTGCTGTAGACTATATTATAGATTACAAACCTTCATTTCATGATCGCTAATCAGCTTTCCATTCCAATATTCTAGTGCACGGCACATATGGACTCCACAATCGTCATTGTTATTCAAAAGGTTAGTATGTACGAGTTAGACAAGAAAATTGTAAATGCAAATCACAACATTACCCAAATGGTCAACCATGATTTATTGAACTTGAATCTAAAATTTCAGGTAACAGAAAAAGACCGTACTTATTCTTCTGCCATGGGAACTCCTTTAACACAATATATTTCAAGTGTGTTGCCTACCAGATTCACATTTAAGGGCATTCTTATGTCGAGAAAAATGATTCGCAAGATGTTAGCTTGCAGGCATCTAAGTAGTATCAATCTGCACATTAATGCAACTAATAAAAATAATAGAAATTAATTTAAACAGAAGTTACAGGAGTTCCAATCTTACCACTTCCTTCCAAACACATTATCGAGGGTTCCTGGTCTGCCATATGATTTGAGTCAAAAATATTAATCTTAACACTTTAGACATCAATTTCAAAGCACCAACGATGATCTTCCAATAATACTGGTATCATGACCTAATCATGCATTACATAGTAAACATTATCATAAGCCAAATATTAACATTTTAACAAAACTACACAACTTCTAATGCTTGAATATTTAAGGATATACAGAGTTCAAAACATACTCTACGAGCAGTCCGTACATCAATGCCAAGACGTAAATCCTTGGATATGTTTCTTGTATATTTTTTCAATATGGTTGTCGATTCCGACATTGACATCCCATTGTTTTTCATCACATTATTGCACACTTAAAGTTGTTTAGTACTAATTAGGAAAGAGAAGGCCTCATCTCTAAGTTTCAAGGACAATCTGATGCGGATACGAAACAACACCCCAATACCCAAGTTCATGAGAACTCTCTCACCAAGAAGACTCATATCATTTGGTTACAGCTCCTTTTTGTGGAGAAAAAGTAACGAGGACATAGAAACTTACAGGTGAGAACTTGTAATAGCACACTATCATAAACAACCACAAATCATTTCTTGAAGACATAACGTTTTAAGTTGACAAGACATTGAAGAAATTTTGACACTTCACAGGACATTCACCTCCTCTAATGGATGCTTTTGAGGTGAAATCGTCCCAGTGTCATTTGGGTAGTGCTGGACCCAGTTAAATATGAAACTAGCCTCACATGCACCCCTTTTTCTACGGATTTTCAATCGCAAATATTCCAATGCCACCTATAACTGTGCTCTTCCTATGTTTTACCTTCCTCGAACAAGCCAGTACAACAAATTGATCAAGTTCGAAATGAAACAAACCTCATATCCACGCCGCTTTCTTTGGGTTTTCTGTAGACAACACTTCCGATGCCCCTACATCTGTGCACTTTTAGTGTTTTAGCTTTAATGAACAAGGCAAGCCAGTGGAGGAGATTGAAGTTTCCAGGAACCATGTATTTGCATCAGATTAACGCCACTTTCCACAATACCCCTAACAAAAATTCTAAGTAACCTTGTGAAGGAAAAAATGACCATTCAACCGCTATCACATTTACCAAAAGTTACCTTGACGGAACCACCTAATCAAATCCCTACACTAGACAATTACCCAACAAATTTATGATACGCTTAGGTGTTTTGCACAACGAGACTCGATTAACTAATAGTGAAGGGCCTGTTTCAAACTTTTGAAACTTTTTCATTACAGGTGTGAAGTCACTTTGACCAAAAGGTGAAGACAATATTTTATATTCTAAAACTCCACCAGAGTATTGATCGCAATCCACTGCGCATTGATGTTCAATAGCTCGTTTATTCTTTCAGAACTCACCTTTAACAAGAGGATGGTGCAAACTAAGCTGTCCAAAAAATCAACCAAGTGTCCAGAATGTACAGATTTCATTGGAATAACAGCATCTGGGTAGCTTAGTGGTGTTCAAACACATTATGGCAACATTGGCAATATGAAACATAAATTTTAGACGATCCAAAATCACCCTAGCTCTATGGTGGACTAAAGTACTGACAGTTATATCTGACAGTTGCGTAACAACTATTTGATTACGTTAGTTGGTTTGTTGGTGCTTCGAATTGTTTATCCAACAATTGTGTTGCTTGGATAGAAAAATATAATTGTTTAACTTGTTAACTGTTTCAAGGAATCAGACACGCAATTGGATTGAAACTATTGTTCCTTCATATCTACGTGTGTGAAATGTGCAGGGCATAATTCAATTATTACCATCCCTCATATTATAATGTATACTTCCCTTTATACAAATAAAAGTCCAATTTTTATGATTTGGTGGTTTTCTTTACATTCTATCCTAAAAATACTAGCATTCATAGTGTACGTAAGGTATGTGCTAAAATATCCATTATATTAACTTTGATTATTGGCCCTTAGTTCATAAAAAGGTATTATATGCTTTGTTGGCATATAAAGGTGTTTGCCCCAACTTTTATCAAATTCCATTATCTAGACTCTGACGTGCCAAAATAAAATTGCACACTAAGTACTCATAGAATATTTTAGTGAAGTGCACAGTAGGCGTTCAACAAAGTATAAATGTTACTGCATACCAATTGTTTGGTAAAATTTTGCTGAAAACTTGGTTAGGGAATTAAATTGTGGACATAACGAAATTAATGACCAAAATGTAACGCAAGCCATGAAAAAGCTAATGGGCCGTTTGATTGAACTTTTAGTTGTGAATTTTAGTTGTGGTTGTTATGTTTTTTTATTGAATTTTATATATTTTAATAAATTTTTATGTTGTCTGTTTTGATTTTTGTATTGTATTAATGTACTTTTTTTTTCGATTTTTGTAATATTCTTTATTGATTTTTGTATTTAAAAAATTCAAAAACTAAATCTAAAAATCAAATCCCAATCAAATAGCCCTAAGATAGCATGAATTTATGGGACTAGAAGAGCTACTAACGGCATATGTGATACATTCTAGTGTTTGGTCAAGAATTAAGTCAGCTGAGTTGAAGAGAACGTTGATGTTTTCACTTCGTATGTGCCCACTTTCACATATGACCAATGCCGATAACATCCCCATGTGGATGACGTGAAGATGCATTTACGGATTAATCTTGTCATCTCAAATAACCCCGAGCCAATATGTCCCATAGATTCTATAACTTAAAATTATATTCTCCAGCCTACTTTTTCGCATTTAACATCCATCCATGTGCTCTATACAAAAGAGAGTACCTTTATGCCTAAGCCCTATATTACCTCCCTAGTTTCCACCTTCAATTCAACCAGGAATTGACCCCCTTGCTCTTCTTTCACCACATAGTCTCCGTTGAGCTACTTGTCAGTTAGTCATTTCTTTCAAATCTATGGTCACAACAACTCACCTTCTTTATCTTTTATAGAAATCAGTCATCTGTATTAAAAGACTATTTGCAGAGCATTTGATTTAGTAGACTAAAGCCTAAGAATAATGTGGCAAAACCTTTTGGTTTGATAACTCTATTAAAGGGTTGGTTGAAAATCCTTCTTTTCCACTATAGTTTATCCTCTAGCGAAATTTGTATACTTCTCTATATGCTAAAAACAATGACGAGACAACGTGTTCTTGGATTATCTGCTGTTGTCAATTGCACATGCATGCAATCCTTTACCTAAGTAAACCTTGTGTGGCCTAATTGGTTTCCATCGAGACAGCCCGTGCATAAAGTTACCGACACTACTTTTTGGTAGCACAAAGAGCAATTTGGACGTTAATGGAAGAATTGGACAGATTCGTTTTTTATTTAGGGAAAGTAAACAAGACTGCTGCCACTTTCCCCTTATTTTGCTGTTGTAATTGATGGCCAAGCTACTGCTTTTTCTTGCCAGCTCTCTATATTTATAGGACTGTGTAGGTCGAATAGGTCGTGCAGCAGTGAGAATCCACTCAGCCCATCTAGCTAGAATCAAGAAAAGACAAACAAAGGAGGCCTTTCAATTTTCTTCTTTGCTTATTCCTCGTTTTCTTTTTCTAATATTTTGTTGTTGTACAAATTAAGAAGCTTCACAGCGCTAATGCTTATTTTTTAAAATTCCTTTTTCTTAATATACGCTGAATAAATTACTGAATCTTAAACCTTTAAATTAGTAGGTACATGATGAGTAATCTCAACCAATTAGAATACCCCTAAAACTTGCTAATTTACTAATTAAAAGAAAGAAATTGTATTTTTAGAAAACATCCTCCAGGGCTTAAGGATTTAGGAACTTTTGTGAATTTTACCGATAACTTCAGTCAATTCATGATCGAATAAAATCTTCGATGCAGCGTTATGAAAACAAAACAAAACAAACAAAAGCATCTAGCTGATTGGCAGTCTCTTTTTCCACGTACACATATGGCTGGGGTGGGGTGGTTCCATCTTGTTATCCTTCTTCATGATAACAAGGTAAGCCAAAATTGGTATTTTACTGGCATCAATTATTGTTTTAGAATGGTATCGTATTGATATTGATCAATACTGATATTAATACTGATTAATTTTTTAAAATTATAAAGTAGTTCTTAAATTTTATAAAATCTATAAAATAATTTCTGTATATATTATAAATATCTTTTCAAAATTTTAATTAATACAATAAATATAATACAATATTTATACCTTTTAATATTAATTTTCACATATTTCTCAAATAAGTTATAATCTAAATTAATATCAACAAAATAACAATCATTAAAATACGTTTTTTAACTCAAATCTACGAGTTTTTTAAACTCAAATTTATGAGTTTTTGAAGAAAAAATTAGAATTATAAAAATGGTTATATAAGAAATCGGTCGATCGAATGGCGAGAATTTGTTCACCGAAGGAAGAAACAGGGAACATTGGTCGACCTTAATTGCGAATAATTCGGTCGACCTTAATTGCGAATAATTCGGTCGACCGAACTTATATCGGTCAACCGAATTATTCGCAATTAATTTTTTGATCGATCACATAGAAGAATCGGTTGATTGAATGCAGCAAATGATGACCATCAGTCGACCAATGCATGATCATTGACCGACCGATAACTTCTCAAAATTACAATATCACCCTATACTGTTCGATATTTCGAAATATGACGACAGGTATGGACCAGTTTCACCGACATGAACTAGAATATCAGCCGAACAAGATTTTTAACCTTCCCGTATCGATGACGGGTCGGTCCGATATGTACCGGCTGTACCAATTTTAAAAAATAGTTTTAGAAAGCCTTTATTCATTTACATTTTAAGCCCAGTTAACTATTTACTTTTACCCAAAAAAAAAAAAAAAAGCATAATGAACTTGAAGATGCTCTAACTACAAAAGTCTGATTAGTATTGGTGAACATAACATTGTTACATAAACCAAAGATCCAACCTGTTAAGTGCAAAACAACATAACTTATGAAAGAACAATATTTTTTATTTTCAAGATGAATGACAATTGCACAAATTGTTCCCAAGTTTCATTATGCAAATTGTAAAATATAAATCTTAATGACACTTAAGAGGAAAGAGATAAATTAAATATTAAAAAAATTTAAATCATTGCCTAAATAGTAACCTTTAACAAATCTTATTTATGTTGGGAAATCTAAAAACAATCTCATCACGTAGCGGAAGTAAAATAAAAAAAAATTTGTTTTTAGATTTCCCATAAAGTCAAGATCTCAATATTTTATAATAAGAATAAATCATAAATGTAATAAAGCATGAATTTAATTTGTATCTTAATTTGAAACTTGATACATATCTTTATCATCTCGTATCTATCCTAAAAAAACCAATTAAATTACACAAGTGTTTGACTTATAATAGTATCCACAGATAAGCTTTTAGCGAAACTCAACAATTGAGAGGTTAACTATGAGTGCTATTTCCTCTTATGTTTCTTCTTATTTATAGAAAAACATAAGATGTTTTTTAATATTAAAATTAAATATAATTAAAATTAAAGTCTCATTTTAATTATAATTATTATTTAATCTTAACATAATCAAATATCATATATTTGACCATGAAATTTCTAAAACTTTACAATTAAGTCCAACTTCTCACTTTAATTATAATTATTATTTAATCTTAACAAAATCAAATATTATATATTTGACCCTAAAGTTTCTAAAACTTCACAATTAAGTCCAACTTAATTAATCTTAGTCTCCTCAGTTGATTTATATGTGTGACACATTAGGTTCCTAATATATTGGTAATGACTTTAAATTATAATTATAATTCGTAATTGTGAATTAGAATTAGAATTTATAATTAGAATTATAATTTATAATTAGAACTAGATAAATTAAAACTTCCTTTAATTTATCTTTAATTCTCTAATTAAATAATTTATAATCATAGATCAAGATTGGCATCTAGTAGCACGTCATGACCACCCAAATATTAGGAATGTCAAAGTGATTTTAACTTAACCTGTCCTTGCATGATTTTTTCGCATAATTCAATCTTTTTAACATACAATGCTTCGATTAGATATAAAGTATAGAATTAGTGTCTTGTTTATTTAAGTATAATCATATTAGTTCTCCACCATTAGTAATTGAATTTATTTATGATATTTGAAAACTCTTTTCAAAGTATCGTTCTACCGTAGTCGAAGATTTCATAAATCAATACTAATCGAGAATAACAAAACATTTTTTCCTAATTACTTTAGGGTGACGAATCTTATATTGATTACTCAACTACCTCCATATAATTCATGTAACATCCAGTGACTACCAAATGAACCATCCATGACTAGAATAGATCGTAAGTAGTATAAAAATATAACAATCCCTATATAAAATAACTTTGGTAATCTCAATTTTAAGGATCATTTATATAATTATCACAATGAGTATTTCCATAGACACACAAATAATGTTTCATATGAAATTCTCATATCAAGTTAGTTCAGTAAACTTATTCTCTAACAAGCACCCATACGTTTGTTCAAGTATCTTCATACTTTAATTTATGAGATCGACTACTTCCTTTATAAGAAAAAAACATAACATGTGCTAGTCTTATCGTTTTATTAATGTCCAGTCTTAATAAAGCAATTATTATGAACAATTTAGGACAATACTTAATTATAATATAAATCCCATGATTATGATCTCCATCATAGTTTCACTTGTAAAATATATTTATCTCATGAAATTTATTTTTAATATAAATATTCTAAATATAAATATATATTTTAAAAATAAAAAAATAAAAAATTAATATTTTTTCAGCTTATCAAATACCCCCTAAACTTTGAAAAATTTTCAAATACTCTCTTAAACTTTGAAAAAATATCAAACATTCCTTGATCTAGTCACTGCCACGTTAGTACTGTTGCACAATCATATGTCACGTCAGCAGCTCTACCTAGTCAACAACTTTGCCTCATCAACACCACGTCATTCAGAAAAATTTTCAGGGGAGTGTTTGATATTATGATAAAGTTCAGGGAGTGTCTTTGATATTTTCAAAAGTACATAGAGATATTTATTAAATAACAAAAGTTCAAGGAAGGGACTTTGATATTTACTCAACTTTTTAACTTATTTTTAGGGTTGGAGGTCACGTAAATTTACCTAACCGGGTATATGACAAACTCCTCTTAATTGGTTTTAATACCTATATATATATATATATAATAATCTACAAATTACGGACATCTATGATTTGTTGACTTAGTTTTACCTTTGTTTTTATTATTCACATATTGTAGATATTTAAGGAGATGTTTAATTAAGTTGTGGGTTGTAATTTTTTTTTTGTGATTATTATATTTTGTATTAGTTATTATATTTTTATTTTATTTTTGTATTATATTAATACGTTTTTTTATCGATTTTATATTTAAAAAATAAAAAAATTAAAATTAAAAATCAAAATTAAACTAATCATAACTTTAGAAAAACTTTTCTTAATAGAACGGGTACTGTCATCCGTCAATTAAAATAATACGTCTGGCCTTGTTGAATGCTTCTTTTCTTTTGTAACTTTCTTAGGTCAGATGGAATCAAATAAAGAAAGCCTAAAGCAATGCTGCATGCATGAAGCAATATGTTCTTCATATCCACTCCTTTTTCTCTGTCCCCTCTCATGGGGTCCAAATTAGATTCGTTGCTGGGGGGGGGGGGGGGGGGGGGGGGGGGGGGGGGG
>JAOXYD010110589.1:0-11477 GCA_028565735.1 Pinacopodium congolense
TGAAAAACATGATTTTAATTGTGATTATTATGTGATTTGTTTTGTGTTATATGCTAGAGTGAGCACATCGATGATGGAAACTCATCCCACTTAACATTTGTAGGTCAGAGGGAGCTCTACTCCTAGCTTAAGACAGTGTAGAGAGAGTGAGAGTTACGTACTTACAAACTTATCATGGATCAAAGGTTGATCAACTGAAGTCTCGAAGAGTCTAGCTAGCATATTTTTGTTCTGTTTGTTGCTTATGTACAATATATGATGATGTATAAATGGAATTTGTTTTAATGGAATATGAGTTTTGGTGTCTATGTTGTGTCTAATTCCTTCTAATTATGTTGTATGATGCTTACTGTAATTACTCTAGCATGCCACCCTTATAGGGTATTTACTCGAATATTCATTAGAATGTAGGGTAGATGTTCTATGAGAGTAGGATGCTATATATAAAGTAGAATTCCCTAGCAGTAACTTGATTCACAATGTATTCCACATTTTACAGTTGAAGAAGAAGGTTTCTGCAAGCAAGGCTACTTTTGCGACTCTGCTCAATGGCATCGTTAACCAAGAAAGAACCTTGGTGGCTATCCTTTAATGAAGATTGGTGAAGATGCATCACAAGCCGGAGACCCAAGTTTTAATCCAATGGTCAGGGGAGAACACCAAACCTACCTGGGCATTTTTATTCAAAATGCAGCAAATGTACCCATCTTTCAACCTCGTGGACAAGGTTGTTTAATACGGTGAGAATTGATACACAAAAAATGGGACAGTTCTAAGAGACAGAGCAAACGATGTCATATAGCCTAAATAACCCAATTATTAACATGTGATTAGGATACTAACACTTGTATAGGATCATGAAAGGAAATGATCTCGTTGTTATACAAACAATGTATTTTTACACAAAAACCATATAGAAATATTTTGATAATCTTATTATTTTCTCTTTTTTCTTTTCCCTTTCTTTTGTCTCTATTTATGTTTCTTTTCTTTTCTATGAGATGAAAAGGTTGATTGTGAAATAGATATACTTGACTTGATACAGTTTACGTGGTTGGTGCTGACGAAATCCGTAACTTTGGTGTTGTGTGGATGGGTGACATTTTTTATAAGGTTTATGTCAATGCTAGGGGTTTTTATAGGTTATGCTAACTAGATATAAATTGGTGTTGGGATGAACAAAACCAAGCGTCACGTCTTCTTTTATTTAATTATGGTTAAACAAATGTTTTGTCAATTTTATAATTTTACATTTTTTAATTTATTTCATTTTAATATTAAGTAATTTACCTGTCCTTATTATTCTAAATTTGGGAGATATTAAGTAATTTACTTGTCCTTATTATTATAAGTTTGAGAGAATTTGTTTATTCTGCTAATCATTTGATCTCCAAAATTCAATAGATATTTGTATAAAAAAATTGAGATTTAATCTGCATTATAAATAACATAATAAAACAAAATTTTAAAATTTTTCAAAAGATAAAATTATTTTAAATTATATTACATGGTTGACTAATCAACCAAAGAAAGTATAAATTATAAATCATATCTTATCATAAAACTTAATTTCCTTTCCTATAATTCATTCTGGAAACTGTTTTTTTTTAATAGGTTAATGGTAACAAATTGAGAGAAATTTTTTAAGTGGTGTAAATAGGAATAAACCAAGAGTATTACCTTCGATAAATTTCATACCTATTTATAATAAGGTTTATACTTTTAATAATTTAATTAAAATATCATTTTTAATTTTAATTAAACTTTAATTATATTACAAGTCATTAGGCCTAAATAAAATTCAATATCTAATACTGATCTTTAGTGGTAGGTATAGAGTTCAATAAAGATGAATTCTTATTTGTAAAATAATAGTTGTTTATAGTGATAAGTAGGTTAACAAATTTTCATAACTCATCTCTCGTTAGTTTCTTAATAACTGAAAAAAATTCTTTGATTATGTCCCTTATTAATAAACTATCCTAACAAACTTTAGTATTTAATTTATCAATAACATTTAAAACTAAATACCATCAATTTTAACAAACAAGTACACAATTTGATTTATTTATACTAGATCATATATCTTCTTAACAAAAATTGAAAACCCATTTCATAATTAACTATGTTATTTAATTTTCACAAAAATTATGTTATTTTATCACAAGCATTAGAAAAATTAAATAATTTTAAATTTTAAATGCTAATGTTTATTTTATGAATTGAAAAATAAGCCATTTTAAATTAATGAACACGTTTATTTTTCATTTTAAATTTAGAAAAAATAAAATAAAAATAGAGAAACTGAAAAATCATTTTCTATGTTTTAAAAACATATCTTAAAAATAAAATTTTCTATATTGAATAATTAATATAATTAATTAACTAATATGTATTGTTAAAGTTTATAAGTACGTTTTGATTTAAGAATTTAAATTTATTTTATATTTAATTATCATTACTAAATTAGTTTTTATTATAAATTTTAATTAAGCAAAATTTTATTTTAAAATTTTTATTATGAATATTAATTAAATATATTCTATTTTTCTTTAAAAAAGAAAAACTAAAATTTGCAATAAAAATACAGAATTGATAGTTGCTTTAACTTCTCATGTTGAAAGATAAACAAACTCATGAATAAAAGAAGAAATTGATGCTGGTGTTGGAATATGGCCAAAGATGCAAAGCTGTTGCTGTCTTGGTGGTACCGATACTGGAGCAGGCCAACTGTAATGACGCAAGAATGGCACAGGGAGGTGTGAACAATTCTAGGCTAGGAAGAAACAAAGAAAGTGGTGACGTGCAAAATAGCGCTCAAGCACATTGGCTGCTAACTGGATGTAAACGGCCACGTAAGTCTGAAAAGCAATTGGAGACGTAATGTAGGAGGCAGCGGCACAGACTGGCTGTTTATATTTTATTTCTTAATAGACTTTAACCAAGCATCAAATTTGAACCAAAATTTACAACTAGCTAATCAGCCTATAGTATAACCCCAAGCCATTACAAACGTTACATAAACTGCAACCAATAGATAAAAATAACATAATTATAAAACCATTTATCTTTGTATTTTTTCAATTCTTCAATTTTTCTCATAAAATACAAAATATAATCGAAATCAAAGATTTAAGTATTCTTAATCATTAAAATACAATGAAATATAATATTATAAGTTATATAAATATCATGCACTCTGTCAAATACCCTTATATTTAAATAATACTTATCTTCAAGTATACTATAACTCAAATCTTTACATTAACCCTCTTTCTCTCTTAATTCATCCCTCCATAATCTAAATTGTCATGCTTTAATGAATAAAATTAAAACGTTAGTAACAAATAAGTCATTCATAAAATAAGTTCTCATAAAGTAATTTACATGATTAATTACTTCAATAACATTTCTAAAATCAAAATGTAATGATAAGAATTTCATACATGTAAAATTTTATCATGTAAATTCAAATTCATAATCTTTAAGACTTTAGAATCTAATAATTTTCAAAATAATAAGCATACCTTGATCCATAATATTTTTCATTACTTTCTGAATAGACAATTTCTAAAATCTTCAAGATTTACTTATATGTTTCTCTCTCTTGGTCTTTATTTCATTATTTTTTGTATTTTTTGATGGAATGATACATGAAAAAATATGATAGGTCAAGTGATAGAGGGAGTAGTTATCTCTTTTAAATTTTAAATTTCACCTCTTAATTATTATCATATTTTTACGCTTCATATCGTAAATACATCAAAATAATTATTTTAATTAAATTATTGTCTCCATTCAAATAACTAATGAGATTTAATATACTTAAATGATTAAACCAAAACATATAGGCTACTTAATGAAATTATCTAACAATCTCTCACTTGGCCATGTAACATAATCATGATTTAACAATAAAACATAATATGTATATGATAAAACTTAAATCCCTTTTATTTTCTTTAGGCGTAACATTAATCATAATTAAGTAAAAACTAAAAAGGATCATAGCAGTTGTACATCTTTTAATGTAATATACTCCCATCTATGTATTATAAAATTAATTCATAACTTAATATAATCTATTATGAAATATATCCTAATGATTCAATAATAATGACTTTGTAAAAGACAGATTCCGTTAAAATCCACATAATCATTTATGCATATATACTAGTAATAAATAACGGGATACAATATCATAAATATTATATATATATGGGATCAAAGTGTCAAATACATAAAATACATAATCAATAACATGTTGTTCAATCATGGTACTCAATGACGCCAATTCTTTCGATATGTTTGTTAAGTGTCTTTGGTGGCAATCCTTTTGTTAATAGATCTGCTATCATAAGATCATTGTTACTTTGTTCGATAGACACTCTTTGTTTTTGAACTTCTTCTTTAACGACAAAGTATTTTGTTTCCATATATTTAGCGCCTTTTGAATACTTGTTGATTTTTGAAAAGAAGAATGTTGCAAAATTATCATAATAAATTTTCAATGACTTGACAATACTGTCAACAATTTCAAGTCATGAAATAAAGTTTCGTAACCATATATCATGAACTATAACCTTAAACCATGCCAAAAACTCAACTTTCATAGTGTATGCAACAAATGACAGATTGCTTCGCACTCTTCCATGAGATTGCTCCTTCAGCTAAAAGGAAAAGATAG
Organism: Pinacopodium congolense; assembly: GCA_028565735.1. Lineage (NCBI taxonomy): Eukaryota > Viridiplantae > Streptophyta > Magnoliopsida > Malpighiales > Erythroxylaceae > Pinacopodium > Pinacopodium congolense. The sequence continues at coordinate 4,688 of JAOXYD010110589.1, forward strand.
CTCAATGTTGATGTTCTCATGTCAACACATCATGTATAGTCTGAATTTGAACATCCAATCACATTAAGACAACCCGATCTCCTATAAGTAAGAATATAATCTTTTGTTCCTTGTAAGTATCTTAAAACTTTCTTTACGGCTTTCCAATATTCCAATTTAGGATTATTCTGTTATTTGCCTAGCATTCCAATAGCAAACATGATATTTGGCCTAGTACAAATTTGAGCATACATTAAACTCCCAACAACAGATGCATAAGGAATTCCTTCCATTTATATGCATTTCAATTCATTCATTGGGCATTGCTTAAGACTAAATTTATCTCCTTTTTTAATTAGAATAACACTTGTGGAGCATTTATCCATTTTAATCTCTCTAAAATCTTATTGATATATTCTTTCTGAGACAACCCTAACATTCTTTGTGATTAGTTACGGAATATTTCAATTCCTATCACATAAGATGCCTTACTCATATCTTTTATTTTGAAATTTTTAGAGAGAAACATCTTAGTCTTATGTAACAAACCAAGATCATTAGCAGTAGGTAGATATCATCAACATATGGGACTCGAAATATGAATTTCCTCCACTAATCTTCAGATATATGCACTAATTACTAGTGTTTTCTTTAAATCCAAAAGAAGTAATGGTATCATTAAATTTAAGATACTATTGTTAGGAGGCTTATTTAAGTCCATATATTGATTTCTTAAGTTTACACATAACTTTATTCTTTCCTTTAACTAAGAAGCCCTCAGGTTAATCCATATAGATTTCTTCCTCTAAATTCTCATTCATAAAGGTGGTTTTCACATCTATCTGATGAAATTATAAATCATAATAAACTATCATTACCATAATAATTCTAAATGAATCCTTTTTAGAAAAAGGAGAAAATATCCCATTATAATTAATGCCATTCTTTTAAGTGTAACCATTAGTCACGTTTGATCTTAAAGACTCATTTACATCTAACTTTTTTACAACCTTTTGGTAATTTAACAAGATCCTAAACTTTAATGTCATCCATAGATTTTAACTCTTCTTTCGTGGTGTCTAATTTTTTATTATAACTTTCACTTTCAATGATTTGTGAAAATGAAATTGGATCGTTATCAATGCCTAAATTACCTTTTACTTATTATAGATAAACCATATAATCATTCGAAATAATCGATCTCCTTTATCTTTAAGATCTTCTTAATGCAATTCCATGTGACTTATTTACAATAGGTTCATTAATGATGACTTAATTATTTGGAGCTTAGTCATGCATCTACAGTTCTTGATCATGCATTTACTGTTATTGTAAATTGTTAAAATTTTCAAAAACTCTAAGAACAAAAAATCGAGAATAAGTTATAGACAAGAAAAATTGTACTTTAGCTTCTTGAATATTCTCTTTACATGATTCTGAACTCCCATTAATCTCTCTATTTTTGATAAATCTAGCATTTCCAATTTAAAATAATAAAATATGTACGCTTTAGAATTTTCTGGATAACCAATGAAAAAACCACTAGTTATTCTTAAATTTAATTTCCTTTTATATGGATTGTATATTTGTACTTTTGATGGACAACTTCAGATATGTAGGTGTTTTAAACTAGGTTTTCTTCCTATTTACAGTTCAAAAGATGTCTTTGAAAATTTTTTACTAGGAACCCTATTTAATAAATACATGGTAGTTTTTAATCCATACATCTACAATGATAAGGATAGAGAAAAATGACTCATCATATTCTTAACCATATCTATTAAAGTATGACTACACCTTTCTATTACACTATTTTGTTGTAGAGTACTTGGTACTATGTACTGAACACATATACTATTTTCTAACTAAATTTAGCAAATGGGTTAAGACATTGTCCACTTTCACTATATCTTTCATAAATTCACCACCTCTATCAAATTTGATAACTTTCACTTTTCTATCTAATTACCTTTCTATCTTATTAATAAATACCTCTAAGGCATTTAATGATTAAGTTTTTTATAAAACAATTAAATATAACCATAATGTAAAAAATTATCAATGAAGGTGATGAAAAACTTTTCTCCACTATCATTATGTATAATTTTAAAGACATGTGTGCTTCTTGTGGCTTCTTTCTTAATTGTGTGTTTTGTATATTTTCCCTTAATACAAGTCATATAAATTCTAAAATCTATAAAATCTAATTCTAAAAAAAATTTCTTTATTAATCTAACCATTCTATCTTTAGATATATGATCCGAACGTTTATGTCATAAGTAAGCTAGAGTTTCATTTATAAAATTTCTTTTAGTACCAACATTATGATGCAAGGCCAACAGAGTTTCACTAAAAGGGTTATTAAATTTTAATTTGTATAAACCATCACAGAGTATACTAGAACCGATAAGATAATTATGTTTGAACAAACTAAAACATCTATTGCCAAATTTAAAGGAATATCCAACAATAATAAGTTTTGATAAATAAATTAAGTTTATAGAAATTGTAAGAACATAAAGTGTTTAAAAAAGATCTAAATGATGTCTTGTGTCTAAAATCAAATGGTAAGTTCCAAAGGCTTCAACTAGAGTTTTCACTCAATTTCCCATTAATACAAACTCTTCATTTGGATTCATGGTTTGAGTCGTAAGGAATCCCTACATCGTATTAGTAATATGAGTGGTACGTCCAAAATCAATCCATTAAGTATTATAAGGAACTTCTGCTAAATTAGATTTGAAACATACGAAAGGACTAGGCTTACATTTCTTTTTAAACTATGTATTACATTTAAGACAATCCTTCTGATAGTGTCTAGTTTTCTTATAGAAATGACATTTATCGTTCTTTAGTTCCTTCTTAGAAATTAAAGCTCGTACATCAACTTTATGGAATACGTGCTTTCCCTTTTTTTTTTCCTTTTTAAACTTCTTTTTAGCTCCTTGGTTACTCGAGAGATTAATTGAGTGAATTCCTTGTTTAAGAAGTCTTTCTTCCTCTTAAATAAGTATACTTTGTAATTCATTCACATTCCATTTGTCTTTAATAGTATTGTAACTTATTTGGAATGGACCATATTCAAGAGATAAGAAGTTAACATTAAATTGTATGAGGAAACTTTTACTCACTTCCATTCCCATGGATTTTAATCTTTTTTTTATATTTATCATTTTAGTGACATGCTCATACGTAGTACGAGAACCATTGAACTTTATGGTGGTTAATATACTCATTAAGGTTATAAGAAGAGACTTATCAACATAATCAGATTGAGAAATATCTTCAATAAACTTAAGATACTCCTTAACATTTTTAGTTTTGGGAATTGTAACCTTAAGTTGCTAGCCATAATCATTTGCATAAACATTAAACTTAGTTTATTTGATCTTTCTCATCGTTCATGAAAAGAACTTTCTTTAGCGCTACTATTATCAGTAAGTGCAGCAGGTTTATTAGTTTAAAGTGTCAAGTCAAGAATTAAGATTCCTAGGTTGAACTAAATTTGTTAACACCATACATTAAAGTTAAGTCTAATAAACTTTATAATAGACAAACCTTACGAATGAATAACAACAGAATTAAATGCTGCAATATATAGAGAGAAAATACTTATACGTTTATGCTTTGAATCATAATTTAAACACATAAATAAAATCAAAAAACAAATATGTCAACAATAATAAAACAACAATATGCAAAAACACGTAAATTAATGTTTAATATTATATTTACATAATTGATAATCATGCATACTCTAATTAAATATACTTGTTATCTTTGGATATACTTAATATATCTAACTACATATATTAATTAATCATGATTATGTTCATCGATATTGTAAAAACATTAAAATATTGTATTATTTTCTATAAACTGTACAAGTATATTGATACATATTTATAGTAATAGAATACTAATGTTTAGCTTATAATAATGCCTTAATATCTGTTACAGATTATGTATCTGTTACAGATTTGTACAATAATAAAAAAATCATAGCTTAATAATCATATAATAATCTGTAACACCCCCTTAAGTTGAAACATAGATATTTATCATGCCCAACTTATTACAGATATAAGAGACTTGTGCTCCATTCAAAGCTTTTGTAAAGATATCTCTGAGTTTTTCTCTAGTTTTAACATATCCTGTAGTGATTAAATTTTGTTGAATCTTTCCTTGATCAAAATGACTATCCATTTCAATATGTTTAGTTCGTTTATGAAACATAAGATTAGAGGTGATATGTAGAGCAGCCTAGTTATCCCACCACAACTTTGCTTAAACTGAGATTTTAATGCCAATCTTTGTTAGGAGCTAATATATACAAATTATTTCACATGTTGACTATTTCATAGCTCGCTATTAAGATTCTGCACTGGATTTGGATACAACATTCTGCTTCTTACTTTTCCATGACACTAGATTTCCTCCAAAAAAGACATAATAGCCTATAGTTGATTTTCTGTCAATTTTAAAACCTACCAAATCTGCATATGAGAAATATTTAATGTGAATGCAACCATAATTTTGAGTTCTCTTTAACTAGCATAGAATGTGTTCTAAACCTTCCCAATGATAAATAGTTAAAGAAGACATAAATTGGCTTACAATGCTCATAAAATATGTAATATCAGGCCAAGTTACCTTAAGATCTATTTTCCAAGTAATCTCCTATATTTTTCATGATCTTCAAATAATTCACTGTCATAGGGAAGTTGCAAATTAGGAATCATCGAGTACTACATGGTTTAGCTCATAGCTTTCTAGTCTCAATTAGTAGATCAAGTACATACTTCTTTTGTGATAAAAAATGCCTTTTTTATTTCTCGTTAATTCTACTCCCAAAAAACATTTCAAAGATCCTAAATCTTTTGTAAAAAATTGACTATGAAGGTAGGAATTTAAGGACAATATGCCTTCAGGATCACTTCTAGTAACGATAATGCCATCAACATAAACAATAAGGAGAATAATACCTGATGTAGAGTGTTTATAAAATACTGAATGAACAAATTTGCTTTTTCTCATACCGAAGTGTTTTATAGCCTAATTTAATTTTCCAAACCAAGCATGAAGACTCTACTTTAAGCCATATAAAGATCTGTGAAGATGAAAAACTTTCCCATACTCCTCCTGAGTAATGAATCCAAGTGGTTGCTCTATATATACTTCTTATTAAAGATCACCATGTAAAAACGCATTTTTGATATCCAGTTGATGTAAAGGCCAGTTAAAAGTGGCTACCAAAGAGATTAACAAATGAATAGAGTTTTTTTTGCAACAGGAGAGAAAGTATCCAAATAATCCACACCATATATTTGGGAAAATCCTTTGGCTACAAGTTGTGCTTTAAGCCAAGCAATTAACCCATCAGAATTGACTTTAATTGCAAAGACCCATTTATATCTAATAACTTTCTTTCCTGCAGGTAAGTCCACTAAAGTCCAAGTACCAATAGGAGCTAAAGTAGTCATCTTGTCATAGCACTACGCTATCCAAGGTGGGATAAGGCTTCTTTAGCAGAATCAAGTGAAGCAATAAAGGAATACGAGATAGAGGATAACTGTTTATAAAAAACAAATGAGGAAATAGGACGAGTTCATTGTTGTTTACCTTTGCGAAGAGAAATTGGAAGATCAGAACTAGTAGTTGGTGGATTCTATGTCAAAGAATGAATAGGTAGCAAACTTGTAATTGGATGATCTTGTCTTTTAGAATACACCAAGTGAATCGGCGGTGGAACACATATAGTAGTATTAGGTAGGGGATTGACAGTAGGCATTGGATAAGTTATTTGATATACCAATAGATTATCATCTACCTGATCAGAGGGTGGAGATGAAGCAAATGCAAAGGGAAGGTATTAAAAAAAGGTAACATTAATTGATATAAGGTATTTTTGAAGATTAGGACAATAACACCTATACCCTTTTTGGAAACGAGACTAACCCAAGAAATTACATTTGAGAGATTTGGGATCCAACTTAGTGATATGAGGATAAACAACGTGTACAAAACACATGCTACCAAAAATTTAAGATGATAGAGAAAATGTAGGTGTAGTAGAAAAAAGAATGAGATAAGGAATCTCACCATAAAGAATAGATGATGGCATGCGATTGATTAAGAAACAATCTGTGGAGATGACATCAACCTAAAATTATTTTGGAACTTTCATTTGGTATAATAGTGCTCTGGCGGTTTCAAATAAATGTTTATTTTTCCTTTCAGCAACACCATTTTAGGATGGTGAATCAACATATAAGGATTGGTTAAGGATGCCATTTTAGAGCATTTATGATTGAAATGATGTGGAGAGATATTATTTGGAATTATCACTCCTCAAAATTTGAATAGAGACATTAAATTATGTTTTGACTTCCGCACAAAAAGCAGTAAAATGAGGAAATAATTTAAAACGAGTTTTCATTAAATAAAGCCACGTCATTTGAGTGAAATCATCAACAAAAGTAGCAAAGTATCAAAACCCAGTTTTGGATACAATTGGACAAGGATCCCAAATATCAAAGTGTACTAATTCAAAAAGAATTTAAGCTTGGTTAATAACCCAAGGAACAGAAGGCAAACAATGATATTTAGCAAATTGACAAGACTCATAATCTAATGAAGAATTATCATGAAATTAAGGACATAATTTCTTCAGTATAGATAATGAGGGTTATCCTAACCAACAATGAGCTTCAAATGGTGATAAGGTACTTGAAGAAACAATGGACCGTGGCACCTGAGTATCCAAAATGTAAAGACCACTAAATTCACGTCCTCTACCAATAATCTTCTT
>JAOXYD010110609.1:0-11477 GCA_028565735.1 Pinacopodium congolense
AAACACTTAGTTGATAGAGAGGGGGAGTGAGAGTGTGAAGACAGAGAAATCTGGAAGTTGAGATGAGAAGCAGAAATTGCAGCGAGAAAGGGGAGGAATGACGACGAGCGTAAATGGCAGATGGACTGAGGGGCAAAGTGGTAAAAAGGAGACACAGAAGTGGAGAGGAAAGCCTTTTCTTATGGACAAAGGAGAGAAATTGGTGTGGATGGGATATCTTGTTTGAGAGAACAAATGATGTAACCATGATAATGACAATGGACAAGAGCTAAGAGTTGGCAATGGTATGGTAGGCTATGCTTGTTTTCGCTTCAAGTCTACGTCCTCTCATCTTATTATTATTTTTCTTTTTTTCTACAGTTGGATTCCAATTTTCTTTATGTGGACTATTAGCATAGTCATCGATTTGTGGTCCAAGTCCAAAAATTCCGAGGACTCGGTCCAATTATCGTATGAAACACTATAAAGGAGGGGTGGTAAATTAATGAGAATAATTTATTATGATATAACTATAATTTGGGATTTTAACTCTTTTTTTGAAATTAGCATTTCTAAAATTTGGTGACTCAATATCATAAACTTGATTCTCCAATATTAGTAAATTCTAGCCGACGTGAAAAAAGGACTGAGAATTCATGGAAATTGAAACTATGTAATTTGGGCATTTGAGACCTTAATTTGAATGATGAAGAGTTATGAATCAAAATGGCAAGGAAGAGTGGAGGAGTAATTTTTCCTTGAAGTTAGGCTTTCATTAATAACTAATATTTAAAGTTTAGGGTTAAGAGAATTAAATTTTATTTGAATTAAAGATAATAAAGAAAATTCAAATATGAATCTAATCAACTCAGCCGATATTTAGTAAGAAAAATGGATTTCAATCAGTGTAGGCCTAAGACCTATGATAAGGAAAAAACAATAAAGTTACTTATAAATAATGTCAAATCTCCGATACTTGATTGAGTAAGGTTTTTTGGTATACAATTTCTTGTAATCCATTAAGAGATGCAAACATTAAAAAGAAGATGAAAACAAATCTTGTGCACTTGAACAAGAACAACTTTCATAAAAAAAAATTAAAAGTTTCAACTATTTATTCATAAGTTGACTAGCTTGTTCAAGTGATTTAGGAGTTTATTCATATAATTTAACAGCTTGTTTATTAGGAAATGGATAGTAAAACAGGAAAATCTGTACATTATCTCTGTTTATTTTAGTTTATACAAGTTTTTAGATATTCTTGGGAAGCCCATTAAGGATTTATAACATGAGATATCAAAGTAGTTGAATGGAAATTTCTTAAATTTCTTACAAGAAAATTAAAGAAATTAAGTTATTTTACTTAAACAAATTAAATATTTGTTGCTTTGATTTGGTTGTGCATGAATTTTGTAAGAAATTCAAAGAAAATGGTGTTTCTTGGCGATAAAAATAGTTACTATAAATTGCCTGGGAGAGGTGATGAAGGAATAAGATGTTGGCACGTGCTTGACACGCATTAGCACAGTTGTCACGCTGGTCTAGACCACATGACACACATCAAGCATATACAATGCACATGCAATAATGCAATGCGCATGCACATTACTCCTTATACACCTGTGCATATTTGGTGCATTTGCATCTCTAGTTTACGCATGGGGTGTCGTACATGAGGTGCACGCACCATCTAGTTAACAGACACCTCTCACCTCATGCTGACATCACGTTGATGTCATGTTAACATTAGCAACACTATAGGACTAAACAACTTAATTTTTTTTAGATTTTACGGAATAGTCCCTAAGACTATTTTGGATTCTTTTTAAGGTCCTATGAGTGCATAAAGTTAATTTTTAAATTTTTTGAAATATTACATTGGTAATAACTAAGGTTTAACTTTAAAAAAAGTTCAAATCAAGTTGTTGAAAAATCATATTTGAGTGAATTTTCTTATAGTTGACTAGATTTAAGGGAGAGACATACAGTGTCAGCATTTAATGAGATTATTTATTATTCTACATTGATATCTCATGAGGTTATTTATTATTCAGTATTTCTTGATTATTAAATTTTTTTAGTTTATTATTATGGAAGTTTCAATATAATGATATTGATAATGTATTTTTAGTATTATTATATGATAATAACTAAATGTTTATAGGATTTACATTATATAGAGGTAAGTTGATACGTATTTATACCCATGTAAGATATGTAGGATAATATACAACTATATCCTTTGTTTTTGCAAAATGATTTGAGTGTCAATAAGATTGTAGTCATCATAATGGTCATTTAAATTGATATTTGGACCATGTTTGTTAGCATATTTAGGATGTCTTTGGATTTGTATTTGATTTTTTAGCCTACAAATGTTTACCTTATATGAAAAGTAGAGATCTGCATAAAGATATTAGGTAGAGAAAAGTCATCGCTTGAGTAGTTTATACATATATAAGTGGCAGAATCATAAGAGTTAAAAGTGTGTACTCAAAATGCTTTATGTACAGGTCTCATCCATATGTACTATGTATTTTTCCAATGGGTGTTTCTAGTATATGTTATTGATTTCTTGATTTTAAAGGAACTCTTAGTTTGCTTTCTCATTTGGCAAACTCCACATATCTTGTCCTTCTCAAACTTTCACTTTTCTTAGTTGTTTAGGTTAGAGATGAGCCCTATGCTTATATGTCTTAATCTCCTATGTCATATACCAAAGATCTTCACTCATAGAAGCAAAAAACTTTACATTATGGTTATAAAGGTCATTAAGATCAATAGTATAAATATTTCCTTCTCATTGATTAATAAATACAATACTGTTATCAAACATCCTAGAAATAATGCATGATTTGCCTTTAAAACTCATTTTAAAATCTTTATTACAAAGTTGACCTAGAGTAAGTAAATTATGTTTCAAACCATCAACCAAAATTACATTATTAATCATATTGTGATTTTTCTTACTGACCATTCTAATTCCAATTATCTTACTTTTGACATTATCTTTAAAAATCACATATCCACCACCTTTGTTCTTGAGTAAAACAAATTGGGATGCATCACCCTTCATAAGTCTTGAGCATCCACTATCTAATATCATTTACTTTCTTTAAATTCCTAAAAAACAAAGAATTTATTTCATTTTAGATACCTACACTAATTTGGGCCCTTCAAAGTTAGTAAACTTCCTACCGTTTAAGCCTCTTGGTAACTTATGAAACTAACTTTGTTTGTCATAGCAAAATTTTTCTATATTTCCAAATCATCCACAAAAGTGACAAACCATAGCATTATAAAAATGAAAATAAGGTCTTATGTTGTTGTTCCTATATGCATTTCTTTGTCTCTTATCCTTAGATGTCAATCTTGAATGATAATGAGGCCTGGAGTAAGAATGAAATATGTTTCTAGATTTTTGTACATACATGTAGGGAGTATGGGAATGCATTGGTCCATATTGTCTCATATGAGGCCTCAGTACATTATATTAGGATTGTACATTTCTATAAAAGTTATAGTTATTTTTGTTATTTTTGTTTACATGCATTTTCTTCCTCAATTTAGGTCTTAATGCATATATAAAAGCATCATGGTTTCTCCAAGATTGAGATTTAGATGATAATGCATCATTTTCAAATAAAGGCCTAGATACATGCTCTTTATCTAAGTTCTTGCCCTTCACAAATATTGTTTGTGTATTAGTGAAAGCATTCCTTTTAGTGAATCCTAACCCATGCTTTTCATTATAAGCCTTTTAGACTCCAAGCATGTATTCTAATTTATCATTCCCTTTTATGAATTTAGCTAAAGATTCCTTGAGGGCATCTATCTCTTTCTTTAAAGACTCATTTTCAAGTATCAACTTCTTCCTATCCTCATTATCAACATACAATTTCCTAACTTCTATGAATTTAATTTTTAAACCTATCATTTTCTAGCATACATGCATTCAACAATTTCAAAGGTTCCTTCTACTTGGAAGATATATTCTTCCTTTTCAAGTCATGGATTCTAAGCATTGAACTAATTCATCATATGTCAATTTGTCATCTTTATCAACATCTTTATCACAAAAGTATGAATAAAAGGGTATCTCATCCTTCAAGTCCATGAAACACATGTTGGCTACTACCTCTTTATAATTTTCACTTTTCAGATCACTTGAGCCATCCCATATTATAACCTTCAATGCTTTCTTCTTTTCGTTCTATCTCTTCTCCTTCTTCCTTTCATTCTTCTCATCGTCCTTGGGAAGGGAACATTAAGACTTCATACACCCCCATTTCCTACATTTAACATAAACAATGTAAGAATATTTTTCTTCTAGTTTTGAATTTACATTGATCTTTACTTCTTAAAAAGCCCTTATTTCTAAAAAATTTCTTGAACATCCTTCTAAGGATGCCAATAACTTCATCTTCACTCCTTTTTAAAGATGCCTCCTCATGGCTTATTGCTTCCTTTAATATTGTAAATGCTTAATTCTTTGTTTTTGGTCACTAACTCTACTTCCTTTGTCTCTTTAAGCTGCATCTCATTGGTAAGGAGGGATCCTATAAGTTATTTCTAATGATAAGGTATTTATGATTTTGGTCTCTTAAATTGCAGTTACCTTAGCCTCCCATGCCTTCAGTAATGACCTATGAATTTTATTAGTATTTCAACATTAGTTATAAGATTTACCTAAACCTTCTAACGCATTAATAATGTCAATGAAACTTGTGTACATGTTAGATATACTTTCATTATATTTCGTGTGAAATAATTCATATTAATGAGTAAGCATTAACACCTTACTATCTTTAACTTAGTTTATGTCCTCATATGTGAGTTATAATGTATGTCATATTTTATGCACTATTACATATAGATGCCTTATTGAATTTATTTACACCTAGTGCATAAAATAAAATATGAAAAACCTTATTGTTTAATGAAATCATTCTTTTGTCCTTATTATACCATTCTTCCTCAGCCTTAGACACATTTTGATGTCCTACCACTTTGATGGGAACGTATGAATCATTACTAACTATATTCCATAATTTTGTGTTTTCAACCATAAGAAAAAAAAAATTTATCCTAGTTTTCTAATAAAGATAATCATTACCATTAAAAAGTGTGCTTGGTGAATGCTATCGTGAATTCATCAAATAATAAATTTTACTTAAATATCCTAACTAATTATGTAGTAGGGTAAGTTAGAGTCGATCCTATAAAGAACAAGTTATGATTTTCAGTTATTCCTAATGTTGTATAAAAGAAAAAGAAAAGAAAAGAACCTTGGACACAAAGGAACTTAAAAACAATAAAAAAGAAAATTAACAAAACTAAAAAGATCAAAATAAGAAATAAATAACAATAAAGGAAAGCTGGGTAGAAGATGTTATCCAGATTATATAATACAATTGATCATTGAAAATATATAAATTGTGATATGCCTAAGAAGCTAGCATATAGACACAACATCTTGATTTCTCTTATTTTAGATAAATCCAACAAGTTCTAAAAATATCCTTAACTACGTGACAACCTAGAATAAGCTCTTTAGATTTAGTGGTGTAATAGCATTATCACCTTAAGGAATGACTAACCCAAGCCATAATTACACAAGCTCGGACTATGTAACTTAAAGAATTGAAATCCTAGACTAATTAGTTAAGTTTGGCCAAAAAACCAATTAACTAGCGCCAATTATGGTTTTTACTAATGACAATTACAGATCAAAAGATAAAACCTAGAAATTAAACTAGAAATTACACATAGGATGGCCAATCCTATGAGTTAATCTCCAATTCATGGTATTAATTTTGAATTCCCATTCAATCTTAACATAAATCACAATGCCCATTCAAATCTCAATCAATTCTCACAATTATAATGCATTATCCATCCAATATCTTTAAATCCAAAAGAAAATTAGGCCTTATTTAATTGAGTTTTTGATTTTTGATTTTCATTTCTTGTTTTCTAAACACAAAAACTAAAAAATATCACAAAAACTAAAAAACATACTAATACAATACAGAAACAAAAAAAACACAAAAACCAATATAAAAATCACAACAAAAAACCACAACCAACAAACCAACTAAATATACCCTTAAGCCACCATAATGAAAACAACAAAAAAACAATTTGAAAATTAAAGGAAAATAGAAAAGAAATGTAGAAATCATAAGGAAAAAATAAGAACAAGGTTGGAAATTTTTTTAAAAATTATATTAATGAAAATTAAACATTCCCCACATATTTAAAAAAACCTAAATGAAATAACAATATATAGAGAACGAAAATAGAAAGCCAATAGTAGAAACGTTAAAAAAAATCAAGATTCAACACATAAACTACTTAATATAAGGTCTAAACATGAAAAGAGATTAAAAGAACAATAAAAACACACCAAAACCTAAAGTAAATATAAAGAAATCATGGTTGCCCTAAGTAGGGAGCTAAAGTGACAAATTCCTCTTCCTTTTCTCTATTTATAGTGCTTCATTAAGGTTTGAGTCATTTAGAAAGTGAAAAGGAAAGTTTTCCCTTTATTTTGTTGAAACACATTGTTTTTTCTCGTCCTTCAACTGTGGTTTACTTCAACTAACGTTGATGTCTAATAACTTCTGCCTCTATTTACATTTTCTACTCTAACTACTCCTACTCACCTCCAATGACTATGAAATTTGGTATGTAGGTTCCTCAAATAATACTCTTGCACTCTATAAAATGTTAGAACAATCGAAGCTCTATAGGTGCATCTAATGTATTACCAAAGTCACCTACACCAAAACCAATGCTTATTTAAGCCTATTAATGAAGATCAAATTAAATTTGAAATTGAATCATTAGACATGGAATACCATGAGAACATAGGAGCATCTAACCTTGAAGAGTGTAGAGAACCAATGATGATGGATTTAGATATAGGTAATAATAATAAACTCTTAGCTGACATAGTTAGACGTAGGGTCAATGCAAATAACTTTAAGATCTTTTATAGGATGATGAGTCTATCGCTAACTATCAAATAATAAACCTAGCTAAACCTTATTATGTAATAGGATGAGTTAGGGTTGAATCCACAGGAGTTAGGGGATGCTGCTATTTATAATGTTGTAAAGAGAAACAAAACAAAAATCCCTAAACACAAAAAGAACAAGCATAACTAAGATGCAAAAACAATAAAAAGGACAATCACAAAGCAAAAGATAATAAAATAACAAAAATAACAAAAAAAATGGGCTGAAGGTATCATCAGGTTTTTAGGATAAATATTGATATTTGAATTTAGATAAAAGGTGCTCTAGCTAAAGTGATAGCCTATAAGTGCGAACAAGCTCTCAAACCCTTAGTTCTTTGAACTTAGGTAAATCTAACAAGCTCTATAAATGCCCCTATATTCACTATAACATAGAACAAGCTCCCTAAATTTAATAATAAACACACATTAGGTACTAAGGAATAACTAACTTAGGCTACTAACATACAAGCTCAAAAAGTGTAACCTAAAGGTATGAAACCCTATACTAGTTGGTTAAGTGTCCTAACAAATCCAACTAACTTATTGCTACTTTTTGGAAATCATCAAGGATAATTACGTATCACATGCTCAATCCTAGCATTTAAATTAGGAAACTGCCTTTCTCTCTTAAGAATAAGATGAGAGCTTAGCTTTCTACTCTTCAACCTAGCTCTATCATAACTTAAGATGAAGTCATGAAACTATTTCTAGTTAAGTTTTTTTCCCACTAGCTAAGCTAGCTAAAATAAAAACTAACATAACACCTTTTTCTTAATATGAGAATAAAATCTTACACAAACCCTATGAGAGATTTAAAGAGATGCTAGCCAAGTACCCACGTCATAAGTTTAACATTTGACAACAGGTTGACATCTTTTATACTGAAGTCACCCCTTTTACCTATAGTATTATAATGCATCCATTAGAGGCAATCTAATGCACAAAATGTCAGATTAAGCTTACAAGCTGATTAAAGAAATGACAACTAAAAATCTAGTACCATTTTGAGAGATACCATAAGAGACCTTATAGAGTTTACACAATTAACGATACCATAGCTTTAGCTACCTAAATGGAGGTCATAAATAAGAAGTTGAATAGTCTAGTTAGAGGAGTTAGTTGTAGTGTGATTAAAGGCCAAGTAGTTTGCGATAATTATGAAGTAACTCCTATACCTTTGTAAATGGTCAAGTTCGTAGCCTCTTTTCCCAAGACCTTGTAAACATAATTTAGAGGGTTTTGCAGTAATTTAGAAGGATATTTAGTTAATTAGTAGTCATAGTTTTAGGTTTTCTCTTAATATTGCAGTAAAGATATTAAGAGTGATTTTAAAGGATGCTAAGAGTAAATCAAAGCAATGGAGCTAAAATTACAATTGAGATAGTGATATTTCAGGTGTATTCTTAATTCTTTTATTTGTTTCTATCTCCAGTAGATATGTACTTTTATATAAATGCTTTGTATTTATTAATAAATATAAGTGGTTAAATTGATTAATAGACAAGGAAAGGTAAGTTGATGGATTAATTGAGTTCTAATTATTGAATTGTGTGTTGATCTTTATTTATTTAAGTATCTAATCATCTATTATGGACTGATCATCTAAAATAAATTCATAGGTAATTAGGGATCCGAGAAATCTACCTTAGATACACAACATTTTTAGACTCAATTAATCTATTGAGACCCAAACCCTTGGCTATACATTTGATAATTGTAACCCTTAAATTACTTCTTGTAATCTTTTACAATAGTTAAATATTTACCACTTACACTTAGTTTCTTTAGATAATCATACATCGATTATTTTAGTAGTTATAGTAGATCATGGGAACAATCTCTAGACTTAATTAAGACTTTACTATATTACTTATGGTAGGTATATATACGTAGAGTTGGTCTTAGATTAAGATTGATAAAAATTAAAGTATAAGAAGATTACAAATAGATTACTAAAGTTATCTCATATAAAAATTATTATGCTTTGACATTACTTATGTTCTATTCTATAAAATAGTTCAAATCATTAGTAATTGATATAATATGAATTATATGAAAATAGTTGAATAAATCAATAAAACCTTTAATAATATAAAGTAATTAGAGAAAATGCTCTATTGTTCTTTATTAGTAATAATTTAGAAATTCTTTGGTCAAAGTTAATTGAAATTTTAAATTTTGTTTTCAAATATCAATTTTAATCATTTACTAATTAGTATGAATGCATATAATTAAATTATTTAGAGTAGACAAAAATTTCATACTCTAATTATAATTGCAATATCAGATGACAAAATGATTAAATTACACATCATAATTATACATTAATAGATCAAGTCAAACCACTTTAATATTCCTAATATTTGAGTACTCATAGTATATTGTTAGACATTAATCTTGATTTATAATTATATTTTTTAATTAGAGAATTAAATAAGTTTTAATTTATTTAATTCTAATTATGAATTAAAATTAGAATTAGAATTTATAATCATTGTTAATATTTGAGGAACCTAATAAGTCATACATAAATATTTATTAAAATATAAAAATGATAATTAATTTATACTAAATTATCATATTAAAAGATTTAAAGGGTTAAATATATGATATTTGAATTTATTAAGATTGAATTATAATTATAATAAAATTTTGACTTTAATTGTAATTTTGTTTAATTTTAATATAAATTTTGTTTAATTTCTCATATAAAAGGAAGAAGGAAAAAAAGAATAATTAACACTATTCTTTTTCTTCCTCCTCTCAAAGCCATTTTAAGTTCTCCTTTAAAATGAACTGTAAATATCATTAGAGACTGAATAATTAAACAGTTTATGGTTGGCATATCACAAGGAAGAGAACAGTTAGTAGAAAAACATAATCAAGTTTATCGAAATATCATTTTTTTATTTAATTGTTTCAAGTTAACTTTCTATTCCGCAGGAACACAAGTTTTTTACAGTGTCACTGACTATGAAGAGTCTGCCACATTATAAAAAAGAAAAGGCTGCTATTTGAGGAAGGTCACTAAAAATCCTCAAGGTAAAAGGTGGATTCATTTGAAAAGATCTATCTTTGATCCAGAAGAGTTTGAATTATATAGAAAATATCAGATGAAAATGCATAATGATACATCAAAACATGTTATGGAGAGCTCATACAAGAGTTTTCTAGTTGATACTTCATTATTACCTGTCTCATCATTTAGTGATGAAAGTTCTTTCTTGTAGCTTTGGCTCTTTGAATAAGTAATATTTGATTGACGATCGGCTAATTGCTATTGGTGTAATGGATATTCTTCCTATATGTTTATCAAGTAAATACTTATTCTGGGATCCAGATATTGCCTCCTTATCACCGGGCAAGTATTCATCCTTGCCAGAATTAGTTGGGTTAAAGAGATCAGGTTCGTTGCCCTAGTCTTCAGTATTATTATCTTGGCTATTATACTCATTCTTGTAGCAAAATGAGATATAAAGCTTTATATCGGCCATCTGAGCTTCTTTTTCGTCTTTGTTATCAGTAAGTTTCGTTCCGAATTCCTATTGTCTTTAGTAGTTCCGATGTTGGTAGGAATTGGGGCTGACCTCAATTATTTCTACCAGGATAACAAATGAAGCGTTTTTAAATAAGAGAGTGTGTTTGATATTAAATCAGTTTTCTCTAAATGTTTTGGAGAATTTTTTTAATGGATCTTTATTTAGTAGTTCAATTTCTAAATGGAAACCAAGTTTGATTTCTGAGCTCTAACCATCTAAGTAGTTCATGAATTGGTCTAAGCTGTATTTATTTACCTTAAATATTGAAAGTAGAATGCTATTCCTCTTATTTAGGTTTGATGAGTCAATAGCATTTTCTTTAAGTGGGGTTCGTTTGAAATTGCGAAGCCTTTGCTTGATGGAAAGCCATATGTTATGTTATGTTATCAAATTTGCAAAAATGAAGAGTCATTATGTCCTCAAGTTTCCAAAGATAAGAAAGGAGTGGGACTCAGTGGTGAGAGAAGGAATGAAATTATTAGCCACGAGGATGAAGGAATGATGGAATGGGAATTTGAAAGATTTGACAATGAATCAGATTCAGAAATAAGTGGTCAGAGGCCACCAAAGCTGGAAAACGAATACGTGGCTGGTAGTTTACTTGGGCTAAAGGGATCCCATCCCATGTTAGATGCAAAGTATATAATTTCTGGTGATTTTTTTTAAATTTCAATATAACGTGGATTGTTTGAGACATGTTTTAAGGGAGTTGTATCAAAATTTCAGGGACATTATGGTGTTAAAGTTCTTTTTTACCTTAACTGAATTTATATAGGGTGGTATCAAGGTTTTGAATACCGTATCAGTACCGGTATCGGATTTGTCTTTAAAATGGTACTGTACCGATACTAGGGATGGAATCTAATGTTATTTTTCATTTGGTTCATTACAATATTTAGGGATCTTTTAAAGTCTTATCTATATTTGGTGCTCAT
>JAOXYD010110620.1:0-11476 GCA_028565735.1 Pinacopodium congolense
GAGTAAATTCATCACTTTTGACTCCAATGTGGTAGCCTTTCATCTTTTTTGTATTTTCCTTAGGTTTAAATGTGTTCTTGATGTTCTTTTCATCTCTTTTCATTTTATGTTCTTAGATTTCATGTTTAGGCTGTAGAAATTTTGTTTAGAACTTGTTTATGCTATTTTTTCTATTTTTCTTTATTTTCCCATGTATTTTCTTTTGCTTTGTTAAATACTTATTGAATCTTGGTTTATGGTTAAGATAGTATTGTTTCTTTAATTTTTCAACCTTGTTCTTATTTTTTTCCTTATGATTTTTGCATTTATTTTTTTTGTTTTCATTTAATTTCATATTGTGTTTTTGTTGTTTTCATTATGTTAGCCTAGTTTTATATGGGTTTTAAACTATTTAATGGATTTATAGATGATAATTACAAGAATTGGAATGGGTTTTAAATGAGAATTGTGATTTATACGAGGATTAAGTTAGAATTTGGAATTAATGCAATGAATAAGGGAGTTATTCATAATATTGGGCATCCTAGGTGTATTTTCTTATTCAACTACTAGGATTTAACTTTTGATTCAGAATTGTCACTAGAAAAATCTAAAAATAGAGATAGATTAATTGATTTGTAAGTAAACTTAGTCAATTAGCCTAGGATTTCAATTCTCTAAGTTACATAATCTGAACTTATATGATTATGGCTTAGGTTAGATGTTCCCTAGTTCCTAAAGCTATTGTGCTAGTAAATTTAGAGAGCTTGTTTTAAGTTGTCGTTTAATCGGGGGTAAGTTTTCTATCTTATAGGACTTATCTAAAATTAAAGGAGCTTAAGTTGTGAGAGCTTACTTACGTCTATAGGCTACCATCTTAGCATAACAAAATTAATATGTTTTCAATGATCTAGATAATATCTTTTGCCTAGCTTTCCGTCTTTGTTATTTGTTTCTTATCATATTACATTATTGTTCATTTTTCTCATTAGTTTTCTTTTAATTCCTTTACATCTAGGGTTTTTTTGTTTTCATTTTATTTTGCACAACATTTAAAATAGCTAAAAAACACTACTAGTTCTTTATGGGATCGACTCTAACTTGCCTACTACCAAGTAGGTTTAGTAGGTATTTTATTATTTGGTGAACAGGCGACAAACCCATTAAAATTTTGACACCATTGTCTAAGAGCTAGCACTTACGTTTTAGCTATTTCTTGTGATTTTGCTCCTTTTTTCTTTTTATCATGTTTTTTTTTGTTTCGTAGATTTTTTAGATTTTGATAATTTATAGCTATGATAGCTTTTTATCAGTATATATTTTATTTTGATCTTTTCTATTATAATAATTTTGATGGTGAGTTTAATTTTCTTGGTACTTCTAAGTTGGAAAAATTAATAGAAAATCTCACACACTTATTGACGTAAGTAGGGAGAGATGAGAAGAAGCTGAGGTATGTGATGTTTGCTCATTTTTAGGTTATTATGCTTGTATGTGTCCTATCTTGCAGGATATGCAGCAGTATAGCTTCAATTCTCCACCAACATGCTACCAAAGTCAGTCACACTTCTAACCCATGCCTCTACCTCTATTGTCATCACCATAAGTTGATGGATGTCATTGGAAGAGATTGTAGAGAGTTAGGTGATCTAAACTCTTTAGTTATAACAAGAAACGAGGAGTCACTTAATGAACTTGGAAGATCAAGTGAGCCAATTGGAATAAGTGATAACGAGTATAGAAGTCTAAGTTTCTTCAAGCATTCTTAGACAATCAGAGAGAGACCTTTAAGAGGAGGTTTTTTAAGTTTCATCAGAGAGTGGGAAACAAGCGGATCACTTGAATGAGATAAAGGAAGATCAAGAACAACTAGGAGAAGAAGAGTTGACCATTCAAGAAATAGAGGAGGATGCAATACCTTCTAAGGTAAGAAGTATACTTTGTGTTATTGCAAACCAAATTTTGTTTCCTTTTCCTAGTAATTTGTACATTCAAAATGAGAAAGAAAAGAGGAAGAGTGTTAAAAGGGTTATACTTAAGCAACTTGAAGGGGAAGGTGATGAGTAGGATGAAGTGCCTTTCCACTTACTTCTTAAACAATTAGGAAAACCCTCCTAGATGAAGGGAGATGTCCATAGCAGAGACTGGAACTTGGAATATGATAGAGAAGCATTATGGTTTCACCTCTTCGAAGCTATGTAACATCCAAGTAACTATGAGCCCATTTTGAGGGAAGTTGTTCTGGGTTGATCTATGACTGTGAGCATATTTCCTATTAGGCTCAAGCTTCCATTTAATGCTAGATGATTTTGAATTAGGGGTCGAGTTTAAGACCTTAAAAAAGTGCTTGTTTAGAGGCAACCAGATCTTTGTTCTTCAGTTGATTTTTGTTTTAGTGACTTTCTTTTGTTTATTTTGTTTTATTGGAGACAAAATTGGGAGCAAAATTGGATGACTATCTATCTCCTTCAACCAGTTCATGGTTTCACCTCATGAGGGGAGTCTTCTTGTTCCATCCCTCTGTCCTGTTTTTATTATTTTTTTGACATTGAATACAATATCCAATTTAAGTGTGGGAGTGGGGTAAGTTAAAATTTTTACACGTGAGTTATTGTGAGTCTAATGGCTGTGGTTTGAATGTTTTATCTAGAAAGGATCTTGCTTTCTTGTTTATTGTTAATTGTGGTATTTGAACGCCATTGATATCTTTTATTTGGTAAACACTGATCGATTCTCAAATGATTTCTAACCACTATTTTTTTTGTTTTTCTTTTTATTTTGAGTGTCTTGCTTATGTTTATTGACCATTTTTTTTATGATATTAAGTCCTTAAGTGAAATTTGTATTTTTTGTCATGTGAACTTGGAATGGAATGTTTGATATAATGTGTTGAAAAAGAAAAGAAAAATATGAAAAATGTGTTTTTTATGTTGTTGAATAAGTGAGCAAAATTCATTCACTATCTTCAAACCAATGAATAAGTTAGGAGTGGCACTATTAGCCATTTGAAATGTGATCTAACCTAGTAACCGAGAGTGTTTATGACAAAATATTCACCATCACGTCAAAAAAATTAGATGACATCTCAAATATCTAAAAAGGTGTAACCTAGATGAGTAATTGGGGTCATTCATGATAAGGTTTCTAACTTCAAGTAGAAAGACTAGGTGACCTCCACTTGATTGCTCCAAAAGTAGATTGTGTTGTGTTTTTATGTATTTTGAACATCCTTGACTATATGTATATGATGAATTATGCAAAATGACTTGGATAATTGGTATTATACATATGCGGCTGCTTTTTTCTATCTTTGAATGTTTTGCACGTGTTTAACTAAGTTTTTACATCATGGAGTTAAGATTTATGAATTAGATCAATGGCTTGAATTTTTTTTTTATAGTCAATGAACGTTTGACGATAGATTGAGAGAGTTTGAGTAGAATGCTTAGGTAATTGCTTGAGCACAAGTAATAGTTCAAGTTTGAGAGAATTTTTATAGGGATGCATTTTATATTATTTCTATAGATGTTTCAATGTCATCTCGTCCCTATTTTGATGTTTAAATGCTTGATTTATGTTCCTTTTGAGTTTACATGTAGATTTGATCTTAAGACATAATTACAAGTTGGAAGGGCCAACTTTTGTGTAGAGTTGAAGAAAAAATTGAACTAGAAGAGGTGTGGAATAGATTTGAAGACTTAGAGCATCATGTTATGAGGCTCCTCACCAAATTTCGAGGCCTTATGACAAGCCATGAAGAGTGAATAAAGACAAGAATAAGATAAGCTTAGTTGAGCACTAAATTTGGTGTAAGTGAGTAGTGATGCATTACATGCACTTTTAAAGCTTTGATCATTTTAATATTTTATGAGGTATAAGATCATCATGGGAAGAACATACATACCAAATTTCGTGGCTATTGGAGGTTTAAAGAAGGAGTTAGAGGAAAAAAAGGTGAAAATGGGTAGAACTTGTCAATTTATGGGACTTAAGCAGAATTTTTAAGACAACTTCATTTTGTGAATTTTAGGGGAAAACTTGATCGAATTGCTCCAAAATAACCCAAAACCTTGAAAGGACCTATAAAATGGAAAATGGAGCAAATTCTTCACTTTTCACTACCACTTTGGCAGCCTTTCATCTTCTTTATATTTTCCTTAGGTTTTAGTATTTTTTTATGTTCTTTTCATCTCTTTTGATATTTCGTTCTTAGATTTCATGCTTAGATTGTATAAATGAGGTTTAGAACTTATTTTTGCTATTTTTATTTTCTTTTATTTTCTAATGTATTTTCTTTTAAGTTTGTTATATACATGTTGAATCTTGGTTTATAGTTAATATAATGTTGTTTCTTTAATTTTTCAGCCTTGTTCTGGTTTTTTTCCTTATGATTTCTACATTTCTTTTATGTTTTCCTTTAATTTCATATTGTTTTTTTATTGTTTTCATTATGTTAGCTTAGTTTTATGTGGGTTTGAAGGTATTTAATGGATTTATGAAGGATAATTGTGAGAATTGAAATGGGTTTTAAATGGGTATTGTGATTTATGCTAGGATTGAGTTAGAATTAAGAATTAATGCCATAAATTAGGGATTTATTCATAAGATTGGCCATCCTAGGTGTAATGTCTAGTTTAATTGCTAGGATTTAACTTTTGATCTATAATTTTCATTAGCAAAATCCATAGGTGATGATAGGTTAATTGATTTTGTAGGTAAACTTAGTCAATTAGCCTAGGATTTCAATTCTCTAAGTTACATAATATGAGCTTATATGATTATAACTTAGGTTATTATTTCCCTAATTTCCAAAGTTGTTACGCCAATAAATTTAGGGAGCTTGTTCTAGGATTTCACATAGCTAATGGTAAGTTTTCTATTGTATAGGATTTATCTAAAATTGAAGGAACTTAAGATGCAAAAGCTTTTTTGTGTTTATACACTAGCATCTTAGACATAACATAATTAATATGTTTTCAACTATAAATTATAATTCGTTAATCCAGATAATATCTTCTACTCAGCTTTCTGTATTTGTTATTTGTTTCTTTTCTTATTTCCTTACTATAGAGTAGGTTTGGTTAGGTATTTTATTATTAGGTGAGCAGGAAATAGACCCATCAGACTCATATCATCCACTCGTAGTATGATAGATACTGCTACTAGAGGTACTTGATGAGAAAAACCTAAGTGAAGCATATAGTTTGATTAAGGATATGGAAACCAATAGCTTTCAATACGGTTCTATGTATAACTATAGGAAACCCTTTAAAGCTTATATAACCAATGATACCTCATCTTAACAAGCTCAAATGGTATAACTTAATAAGAAATTGGAAGGTTTACAAGCTCGAATTTTTAGTAGTGCATTTAAAGGTCTTATATCATGTGATTAATGTGGTAGCACCTTTCATTCATTCATAGATTGTCAAGTAGGTAATTATTATGCCTATGATCTTATTCAATACCATTATCCCTACAATAGGTAAAGAGTTGACTCTTAAAATCCTTCTTAGGAGAGTTATTCCTATTTTCCTTACAAGCATCATCTAAATCACTAAGACCCATGTGCCAATCCTCAAAGCAATCCAGATCCTCACCCACCTCATAGTGTTGAAATATATCTAGAATAATGAGTTTAGGATGTAAACTCACGAGAATTCTACTAATAACTTAGAGACTCAAATAAGTCAGATTGCACAAATCTTGGAAGAGCGATTACCCAGATCATTAACTACCATGCCTGAAACTACCCCTAGAGAGCATGTTGTGGAAATCACTATACAAAGTGTTAATGAAATGAAGGATTTAGGTGTCATAAGGAGTGAAAAGGAAGTGATTGAGAGTTGAAAAGAAGAAAAAGAAGTTAAGAGAGAAGAAGGTACACCTAGGTTATTTGCTGATCCAAATGTCCAACCTTACAAACCTATGCTTCTAGAACCATAAATGTTAGATGCTTAATTTAGGAGATGTTCAGAGTTATTTAGAAAATTACATGTCCTTTTTGCTAATTTATCTCAACTAGATGAGCATTTAGCTAGAAATAAGACAATTATAGAGGAGTTGGAAATTTCTTATCTTAATTGAAAGGACCTAATAGTAAAGTCTATCAATCCAGTTAATTTAATTGAACTACATGAAAGTGTTGCATTCCAGCAAGATGGATTAGGATCTTCTGATATGGATAGTAATGAGAGTGAGTTTCCCATTAGTTTTGAGAATTATGTTGTGAATTTTGTGGAATGTAAGGAAAATGATGAGATTGAAAGGTATAAAGAAGTTTTAGAAAGTTATGAAAGAATTTTTACATTCATGTTTAACGATTAATTGGATGAGGATGATGATGTTGATTTTATTAGTGTTTGATGATCTTAAGGTATAGGAACATGTTGTTAAGGTTCTTGAAATTGAAATCTTAATAAAGTAGTAAATAAAGATGAAATTATCAAGGAAATTGTAGAATCTATGGAAGCTTTTGAGGTTATTGATTTCATTAGTGTTCAAGCTTTCGATTATAGGTCAAACATGGTACTTCAAAACTTTGTATCATAGTATTTTGACAATCATAAGAGTGATGGGTGGTGTCCCATTAAAAGTAGAGCTCAAAATTTTAAGAATTAATTGAATGCTTTAGGAACCCTTTAGAAGTTGGCTTATTGTTATTCTATAAATCACGAAGGAAATGAGTTAGATTTTAAATCTAGCAAGAGACTTAAAATTCTCTAACCTTAAGGTCCAGTTAAAAGACATTAAATAAGAGCTTGTCGGGAGGCAACCAAACCATTAAATTAGGCTCTTTTGTGCCAACTTAGTGGGTTTTTGGTTTAATTTTAATTTAGCTTACTTTTGAATTGATTTCCATAACTAGTTATGTAGTCTTTTGGTATGTTTCCTTTTGGGTTAATATGGTTTTTTTAAAGTCTCTTTCGGAAATCCTTGTTTAGAGTCTAGTACGTTTTTATTTTGATTATATTTATTATGCTTTTGAAGTCTTTTATTCAGTTTTAGTTCATTTTAGTATGTCTGATTCTTTGTTTTGTTTTAGTTCATTTACCCATATTTCAGTATTTAAATGTTTAATTTATGTTTAGAGATGATTCAATTGCAGATTGATGTGAAGAATTGAAGATTAGGTGCAAAGGATGCAAGAAGATCATGATTTCTTGACCATTAACGGTACCTTGCATAGTCCACCATTGATGGATTATAGCCCACCGTTTAGGAAGTCAGAAACTGTATATTAACGACACCCTACCATTCCATAGTCATCCTGTTGTACTCATAGTTAGCCTATTGTTAATGAATGGTAGCAACAATTTTTAACTCGAATCTTCAACATTTGTGGTTGTCTACTTCCTCCACTTGCAGCAAAACCTCCCCTATATATAGGAGGCATTCACAGAAGTCTAAAGCATGAGTTTTAGGATTAAATCACCTTAGTTTTAGTTAGTTCTTAAATCAAAGAAGTTTTTAGGTTGTTTTTATTTTCAAACTTTGGTAATTTGAGATTTTCAGGTTATTTTTAGTTTCTAACAGCTTAATGCACGTGTTATGAGTTAAAATACCATTTGGGGATGTGATTTGGTTCATTCTAAACTCTTAATTTCGTGAATTATTAATTTTCTTTTGAATTAATCAAAGTCTTGTTACTTAAGTTATATTTGTTATGTTATTTGATTAATTGTTTTGCTTAATGTTTAATTTTAGTTAAGTTATCATGTTGAATCTATTTATGGATGATTAATTATTTTAATGCATAATTAGTGAGTTAATCTTTGTTTATTAAATGCTTTATGCTTGTTTTGAATTAATCATTTAGGATATTGCAATAAGATAATCTAGGATTCAACAGTCTCTACCTAATTTATTAGAAAAGTCTATAAATAACGTGATTTAAATAAGTGAAATAACCAAAGACTTGGTTAATCATGAGGGTGCTAGTCTTAGATTAAGATAATTTAAGACTAGACTTCATGAACTTTAAGCATATTACCTAAGTCTGAAGCATAGCCAAACTCTAGGATAGGAGCAATAGGGATAGGTCAGTGTCTTAACTATAGTGTTGCCTTGATTTAGTGAAGATCCTAGATTAAGCCTCAATGACCTCTAAATCAGTTAGATCATCAACCACCAAATCTTCATTGAATAATATAGGAAAAGCAATATGCAGCTCTTTTACAATTGATTGGAATTTTTCTAGATTTTTAGATTAGTTTATAGTTATTTATTTTCTTAAATCATAAAGCTGAGTGTTCTCTAGATAATTGTAATTTGATTGAATTAGTACTTACTTCATATAAACTTCCTCGTGGGATCAATACTCAGAGTCTTAAATATACTTCACTTTATTACTTGATTTGACCGGTACTCTTGGCAAAATGTTGGTCTCGAATTAGTTGTTAAGTTATGCATTGAAAGATAGATTAATTTGAGCTAATTTTGTATGTAGCCATCCGCAATCATGTTTTTGACGTCGTTTCTAAGGAATTAAATTGTAATATTAGGAATATATCGGTGTTAGTTACTTTGGAGTTTGTTTCATTGTTTGTGTTATTTTCTTTATTTTGTTTTGTGTTTGTTTGATGTTTCATTTTTTAGTTTCTTTCTTTGTTGTGCTTTTGTTGTCATCTCTGTTTGTGTGTTGGAACATCTTTTGGTTGCTTACTTAGGTTATCAAGAAGATGCGGAGGCAAAGTTATCATTGGCTTGATAGCTAATGGTATGAATCTAAAGTTAGGATTAATTGGGCCAATGACTGGAAAAATCAATTTGACAATTTTGAAACCTATACCCCTGAATATGAGGAATACCTTGATTCTTCTTGGTTTGAACAACCTTCAAATTTTCCTAGTCAACAGTGTCCTGAGTTTATAGATGAGTCTACCTCTAGTTAGATGGATCATCATGATTATTCTTGGAATAATAAGGTTGCATTCATTTCACATTTAAAAAATCCTTATCAACCTAAGCATAATCAAAGAACCATGGAGCAAATTTTAGAATCCATTGGGGAAATTGATCATGTTGAATCAGTTGAGCTAACAAGTGAGAGTGGAGAGTCAACATCAACTTTAGGTAACCCAATTTTTGACACTGTTGACTATGAGCATCAATTTCAGTTCATTGAAAATAAGATAAATGAAGAGTCCAAGGTAGCATATGAGAGTACAGATTTCATAGGTATTACAACTTTTGATTTGCGAGCAAGAATGAGATACCTAGAATTTTTCCAAAATGCTTTGACAAGAGTAAGACTTATGAATTTAGGACCCTTCTGAATGGTGTAGGCAACTTTCCATTAGTTTGCCATTATACAATGGATAAGGATAAAAAGTTAGGTGTTGCACCTAAGCTTAGATTGAAAATTACCTAAAGCTAAGATCCAGATAAAAGACTTTAAAGAAGAGCTTGTTAGGAGGCAACCTAACCGTAGGAGTAGGATTTTTCGTGCTTTGAATAAATTAGTGTTCTTTTAGTATACTATTGGTTTATTTCTTTTAGTGTATTTTGGTGTGTTTGTTTTTAGTTTTGTGTGTTTTATTCTATTTCTAGTGTTTTTTTGTTCATCCTTTAATTTTCAGATGGCTGCACTTCATGTCAAAGAAGAGCATTCACGATCACATATTTTTCTAGGTGTATTGTTTTCCTCTTTGTCACGTTTTGAACTTACTTTATCGAATTTATGAAGATTGGGAACAATGTCTAAATGAAGTGCAGGGGAAGGATATATGTCTTAAGCACACTTGAGTATTTATTGTCTGATGGTATATCAATTTATAGATTTTCTTTTACTAGTCTATAATTTGTGGAAAATTTTTCAATTTTGATGCTTATTATTTTCCATGTTTTCTTTTGAATTCAATCATTTTGACAAGTTGAAATATTATATGATTAATTTTGACTATTAATGACTAATTGCCTTTAACACATTTCATAATTTGGATAAAAGATACCTGATAGATAAAATGATATTCCATATATAAAATGCAACTTATTGAGTAATTGTGTGACTTCTTTTAAACACTTTTATTATTAAAAAATAAAAACTTTGTTAATTAAACAAGTGAGAAGAATTCACTTCGCTGATTTTTATACTTATATATATATATAAGGACAAGAAAAAAAAAGAGAAAAAGAAAAAGAAAAAAGCAATATATATGTGTATAAGGTTGAAGTTATTAGTGGTGCTAATTACTAGTTGATTTGATGTTGCTCAATTGAGTAACCGAGGGTTATTCAAAACAAAATTTTCACCTTTGAGTCAAAAGATTAAGTTACTTCTCAACCAGGTTGCTTACATATTTAATTAATTAGTTAATTACATAAGTTATTAAATAAATAATATGAAATTGTTTAAAAATTTGGTGCATTGAACTCATTATATTTGCCTTGGACATGTGGAATTGATTTTTGTGATTTCTGTTAAAGGTTGAAAAAGAATGAAATGATTTAAATGCATTTACAAATTGAAATGATTAATTGATTATATAACATTTCGATGAGTCATTATTTTTGAAAGATGAAGAAGACATTTTCAATAATGATGTTGTTAATCTGGAATTAATTTTCCTATCATTATATACTAGTTAGAGAAAGATGAATGATTGGTTTGCTTAACGACAAGCAAAGACTTAATTGTGAGGGAGTTGTTAGGGGTCGAATTCAGTGTTTTTGGATGTTATTTGTTATATATTTACCCCCATTTTAGTGTTTAAATGTTTAATTTATGTTTAGAAATGATTTAATTGTAGTTTGATGTGAAGAATTGGAGATTAGGTGGAAAGGGTGCAAGAAGATCATGGTTTCTAGACCATTAACGGTACCTTGCATAGCCCACCATTTAAGAAATTTGAAATTCTACACTAACGGCACCGTACCATTATAAAACGACGTCGTTGTACTCATAGTCAGCCTACCATTAATGAA
Source organism: Pinacopodium congolense (assembly GCA_028565735.1). Classification (NCBI taxonomy): domain Eukaryota; kingdom Viridiplantae; phylum Streptophyta; class Magnoliopsida; order Malpighiales; family Erythroxylaceae; genus Pinacopodium; species Pinacopodium congolense. The sequence goes on from JAOXYD010110620.1 coordinate 10,906, forward strand.
TGACAACAGCAAATTTTTAGTCGAATCTTCAACATTTATAGTGGTCTTCTTCCTCCACTTACAGCTTAACGTCCCTTATATATAGGAGGCGTTCCCAGACGTCTAAAGCATGAGTTTTAAGATTAAAACACCTTAATTTATTTAGTTTTTATATCAAAGTAGTTTTCAGGTTATTTTTATTTTCATTCTTTTGTAATTTGAGATTTTCAGGTTATTTTCGGTTTCCAGCATCTTCATGCACGTGTGCTGTGTTAAAATACCATATGGGGATGTGATTTGGTTCATTATAAACTCTTAATTTCGTGTGTTATTATTGTTATTTTGAATTAATCAACATCTTGTTGCTTAAGTTATATTTATTATGTTGTTTGATTAATTGTTATACTTAATGTTTAATTTTAGTTAAGTTATCATGCTAAATCTATTTATAGATGATTAATTATGTTAATGCATGATCAGTGAGTTAATCTTTGTTTAATAAATGCTTAATTCTTGTCCTAAATTGATCATTTAGGATATTGCCATCAGATAATCTAGGATCTGACAGTCTCTACTTAAGTTATTAGAAAAG
>JAOXYD010110641.1:0-11476 GCA_028565735.1 Pinacopodium congolense
GTTCCTCTTGGCCTTGAATCAAGATTGTTGTAAAGGTTCCTCTTGGCCTTTAACCAAGATTGTTGTTAGTGAATTTTACAACAAGTAGTTGGAGAGAGGACCTAGTCTATCTTTGGAGTGGGCGAACCTCTATAAATCTTGGTGGTCCTTCTCTTCCCTATCTCTTTTATATTTGTGCATTTGTGTTTGCTTAAGTATTGGTTGAATTTGCTTAATATTGACATAAACGTTGGCATTCCATTTGAGATGAATTGTAGTTAGAGATTGCATTGTATTAAAATTGGCCTAAGGTGTTTAAAGTGTTTTAATTCTGCAAGATTTTTAAACACCCAATTCACCCCTCTATTGGGTGCCATAGGGATAACATAGCCAACATCTCCCCATATTTTTCCCATGCCTCATTTAAGCTCTCATTCTCATACTAATCAAAAGAGCTAATTTTAGTTTTTAACTTTGCAATTTTTGCAGATGGGAAAAACTTGGCTAGAAATAGCTTCATTAACTTGTCCTATGTTTCAATAGAACCAGGTGAATGGGTATTGGGCCATGCTCTAGCGTTGTCTTTAAGATAAGATGGGAATAATTTAATTCTAATAGCATCTTCAAGAACTCCATTACTCTTGAATAGATCACAAATATCAAGAAAATTTTGTAAATGCTCATTTGGATCTTCAAGAGTTGTTCCACCAAACAACTAACTAATAACAAAAATAAAGCATATGCAAACCAAACAAAGCAAACCAGTAAGGAAAACAATATAAACATTTTAAACAATATTAACAATTCTAAAATAATCTTCCCCAAATGGTCCTAATATTACAATTATAATAGCATCGTTCCCTAACATCGACGCCAAAAACTTGTTAGGCTTATTTGTATTAATGCAATGCAATTCTAGGCTGATTTGTATTAATGCAATGCAATTCAATTTTAGTCAATTTTAACTCAAAATTTCTGTTTTTAATTCCAATTATGTAAAATCAAGCAAACTAATTCTAATGGCAATGGCCCCAATCACAAGTACTATATAGAGTATGTTAGATTTAAGTATCGTTCTCACATGGAGTTCAGCTAAATTGCAAGTACTACACCAAATTTAGATCACAATTATCTAGAGATTCAAACAATATTTACTAAATGAACTTAAAACTATCAATTTTTACAGAATAACTTAGTTAATGAAAAGGGATTGCCTTAGGGATAACCGGGTTATGGAATTGGCCTTAATGATCCAATTAAATAAATTACTGATTAAAAGGGATGTCTTAGCACCACTTCTCTAATTCTAAGCCTATATATGGTTAAGACTAAGCTCATTTTTTAATAATTTAAGATGAAGGTTGATCATGCATTAGTCTTAAAGTATTAGGCATAAAGTATAAGAAGCTTAACCTAAAAATCCCAATTTCCAGATTATGACCCTCAAGAAAAACCATAGTTTGGTCATGCAATGATTTAAATCAGATTACTTATTGATTTGTCCAACATATTAGGTAGATTTCTTATATCCTAATATTTTCTTAACTTTATTCTAAGGTTTAAGTTTAAATAAGCATTAATCTTATCATTTAAGTAAAAGACAACCTCCAATAATGCATTCAAACTCATTTAGCACATTCTTATATCATTTCAGAACCAATCCACAACCATTAATGTGTTTAGCTACTCATTTAAAGCATAAAATCAATCAAACTCATCAAACTCATCATATTTTTCCATAAATGAGAGGAAAGATGGATTTAATATGTGAAATAGGTTAGAAGGCACCAAAAATCAGCCATAAACACGTTTACAAGCTTAAATCACATATAGGATCCTTTACAATCCACTAACATTAACTTAAATCTACGAAATCAAATTAAATAGTGGAAGAACAAGAGAAAATAACCCTAGAAAAGCTAAATCTAATTTTTCTCTCAAATTCGTGTTCTTTTCTGTCTAAAGCTTTTATTTTTGGCTTCTAACTCTCCCTTTATAGGTCTTCTATAAGTAAAAAGCAAGTGGGTAAGTTGCAGCCTGTAGAATGGGAGATTCAACTTGAAATCTAGAGACATCTACTAAAACAGCACTCAAAAGGAGTAAAAATGTGCCTTATAAGATCGTCATTTAAGTCATTGGAAGCGAGAGTAGAGCAATAGCATGAAGAGTTAAGCGATGGTCTTCAAGTACTTGTTGTTTTAGTCCAATTCCAAAATTTCAATAGCCATTCTTGGATTTCCTTGATATTTAGCTTTCATCTGAAATGTTAATCATTTAAACACATAATTAAGCCTTTAAACACTAAATATAAGCAATTAAACATCAAGTTGGCTTGAAATGGGGGTAAATAAGCAATCAAATTCAAGTATATCACATTACCAAATAAATTGAAACCATCCTTAATTCAAAAAAATTAATTTTGTATTCTCTTTTCCCTACAGTCTTTTAATTTATGTAAAATTGTTATTACTATTAAATGTTTTTGAATTGTTATCGCTATTAATTGTTTTGGTATCATCATTATTATTTTAGTTGAATTACACTTAGGGATGGTATTTATCACAAAAATAAATTTAGATTTAAGTTCAGAAAAATTTTATAACACCTAGTTGACCTCCCTTCCTTTTAGTGCCATATAGGGTTAACATAAAATAATATCAAATTTATGATTCAAGAGCTTATTATAATATCCAGAACATATACAAATAACACCATTTTAGGTAAAATAAAATTATCATGAAAAGAAGATATCATGTGACATATATGAAATTTTAAATGATAATTTTACTAATTAGATGATTTGGTGTTTATTAATTTGATATCCTAGTCAATCATCTACTAGTTAAATACATTAAACAATTTAATTAATTAAAGGATATGTCTTGTATCATTAATGTGAGCCCAACTAAGATCTTAGGCAAAACAATAGCCTTTTATAAGTAAATTATGGACTTTAATGTGCTAAAGGAATACTATTATAAGGAATGCACTAGATTGATTGTATATATACTTTACCTTTATTAGTGTTAGTTGTATAGCCATAAAAATTAATAAATTAGTATTTTTCATATTGAACGATCTAAAAATGGTATCATGTATTGATATTGATAAAGAAATAAGTCTTAGTTGTGGTCAAAACTTTCAAGAATTAATTTATAGGAAAAAAGGGTAATTTTAACCCTTAAGGTTTCAACTAAAGTTCAGGTCAGATCTTAACATTTTAAGATGTTCAAATAGAACCCTAACATATTAAAAACATTCAAAAAAATCCTGAACTTAACTTCTATTACCCCTTTTTCATTATCTATCATGCAATATGTTTAAATGGGCCAAAATATTTAGGGGGATCCCGTATGTTATGTGGCATTGCCATATGGCATATCTTTTTCAAAATCAATTTTAAATGGGTCTTACAAATTGCCATAAAAAATGTCATATGGCACATGAGACCCATCTTGAAAAATGTGTCTAATAATATTCTGCCATATGGGCATTCTGAATTTTGACCTAAAATATCTATGACCTTTTATACCAAAAATGCATAAAAAAGTCGGCTAGTAAAACTCCAACTTTCAAAGGATGTGGTTGCATGTTCGAAATTAGACTATAGTGATTCTATAATGACATTCTTTTTTACCACTAAAACAAATTTATTTTGATGATCGAAGTTGTAATGTTTCAAATTAGAGACCTAATAAGAATTAGGTAAACGTTTTACCATCATATATGAACATAAGACATGTAACTCAAATAGCACATTTTATATGAAGGGCCATATTTTTTGGGAAATGTCCATATGGTAGTATATTATTGGACATAATTTTCATGATGGGTCCCACATACCATGTTGATTTTGATAGGACTATTTATGGGACCCATTTAAATTTGTTTTGAAAAATATTTGCCATGTGGCATATGGGATCCCCAAATACTTTCGGCCAATTAAAATGTGTCGTGTGGCAAATAACAGAACAAAAGTAACAAAAGTTAATTTAAGGTTATTTTTTAATGTTTTTAAAATGTTAAAGTTCTTTTTGAACATTTCTAAAGCATTAGGGTTCTATTTGAACGTAATGAAACGTTAGGGTCTAACTTGAACATTAGTTGAAACTTTAGGGTTCAAATTATCCTTTTAGCCCTAATTTATATGAAATTCATACTCAGTAATAAATCACATCCATCAAGCACTATACATGTCCTAATACTTGTATATGGATATTTGATATTCTATGCATTAAAATAAATTACTAATAATATTTTCATTTATTGTGAAATTTAATTTTTGCAATATTTTTAATCTTAACATATGATTGAATAACCAAAAACTTATAAATTTAAATAAAAGCACTAAAATAGAATTAAAATAATATTTTTATACTTTATTAGGTAAAATTAATAGTCTAAAAATCTATAATTATACTAGGTTAAGTAGTATCAGGGTTTAAACACATCTACTATGTCTATAAACTATAGATGAACATGATTTTTTAGTAACTATTGAAGTTCATAATTTTTGAAAAATATATATATTGAAGTTTATAGTAATTTAACGTTATTATGTAAAAAAAAAAAAGAGTGAAAACATAAGGCATAAGTGAGTTTAGCCATCAAATTACTACTAAAGGGTATAAATGGAAAGAAAAAATTGTATAGTGAAGAAACCCAGTTTATGGATAGGTGAGAGCAGAGGAACGAAGAGTCAGTTTGAGAATAGAAAATAAAACAAGAAGGCAAAAGGAGAAACATAGAAATAGAAAAATGTGTGAAAATTCAAGGTATAAGAACCCATTCTCATATGCATTTTGCTGACCAACTCAAGGTTCTTTATCATTATCTTCTTCCTTCAGTTATTTCTTAGTGTCTCTTTCTCTATTTAAGACTTGTTGTTCCTAAATACTCCTATGTCTTTCTCTAATATTATTAACCAAACCTCTATTTATGTGTTCATTTTATCTAAATATAAATATTCTATCCTTTTAAAAAGTTTCTCAAAATTATAACACACGCCTCATTTAAGCTATGTTTAAACTCTAACGAAAATAAAAGTTTTGGAACATTCTTATGGTTGCGATGACACTACATTAGGCATGAATTAAGTTCAAAAAGGAGAAGTTTGTTAAGGTAATTTGAAAATGAAAAAAAATAGATGATTTTTGTTATAAAGGCCTACTAGACAGTTGAATTTTTATCAAATTTACACCTACACCTTTGCATTAAAATCTCACTTAGATTTGCTTAAGAAAGACTTAGCCTTGTCACATGATTATCGACCATCAAGCTTTTCTATTTTTGAACACCTTACTAGAACACTCGCGTTTAAGTATTTCTCTCACACCCTCGCAATGCACACAAATGTTTAGCAAGAGTAGAGATAAAGATAAGCAACAAAAGACATATACGACCAAAACTAACCTGTTATTAACTCTCCATTAAATGTTAAAAAAAAGGAACTTAAGAATCTACCACTCAAAGCACTCTATAATATAGGGATCTTTCTACTCAAAGCCCTTACAAGAAAACTCCTCCAAAGCTCTCAACTCTATCAAAGTTGTATCTCCTATTAAATTTTGTAGATTTGGCTCTAGTGAGCTTTATATGGGCATCTTTTATTTGGAAAGCAAGTACAAGATAATCATAAACCCCATAATCTTATTTTATCTTAAAAATTAAGATCGCATCCTAATTGGATTACATCATTATGACTAATTAGATGACACCCATATCCAAAGAGGATTCTATCTAATTAGTTACATTGCATCACCTATTTAATAAGATAGATTTTACATGCTATTATGAAAGATCAGTCACATCCATAAATATCCCCACTATCTTTATATATCTATCTCATATGGTCTATATCTCTTAAAAGCTTATGTTTATCCAAAATCATCTTCAAGTTGATCATGCCATGTCACCATGTGCCATATCACATGTAATGTGTTTTCCAAGTCATCAAAGCCTACTTGCCCTTGATTCCACCTAATATACGTCCATGGTTAAGTATGTTAGCCATGATCTACCTCACTTATAGTGTAGTATCATTACGCTATGACTAAGTACAAGAACGATCAAAGTTAGCATAAAAACATCCAAGATTCTACGTGCCTTTAGCCTCTCTTACCAAAGTATAGTGTTTTCATGCACATGACTTAGTAACATTAATCTTGTGTATTTTTTATCCAAATCTTGCAATTTGTCAAAGATTTTTGGCATTGCATACTAGCTTATTCCGAGTCTCACCTACCACCTTATTCCAAGTCTCACCTACTCTTCATATTTTCTTAACATATCCCGCTTTTCTCGCCTACCCTTTTATGTTGTTCCCTCATTGCCTTCCACACGTCGACTCATGTGCCAAGTATTAGCTAAGTTATACCAACACTTAAAAAATCTTACAACTTGGGCTTAGGGATCTAGCAAACCAGCTTCATCAGAATAATTTCATGCCCTTGTCGAAATAATCTATGGCCACTCCTCTATGAGCAATTCTCTCAAAGCCTCCTTTGCCCAACTCTTAAAGATAAGAGCAAGGATTTGCATCTATAGGCATGTCACCCATGTATCAAATCCCAATCCATCAAATTTACCTTTGCTCCTATATGGATGCTCCTTTTCAAGGCTCATCATGCCCATAATATTAAAACCAAACTTTGTTCGTCGAGCCTTCTCCATCTTTTTTATTCTTCAAGAACATGGATTGGCATGCTCCTCACTCGCCTTTCATTTTGGACATCTTTTTTCATGGTGTAGCTTTTTGCAAACAAAACAAACAATCTTTCCTTTTGATTTCTTCTTCACCTTACTTTAAGAAGATTTTCTCACCTTCTCTTTGCCTTTCTCCTTACCATCTCGAGTTCTGTCATTCTTCTTTCCCTCTTCATTAGTTCAAATAGGTGGTGGAAATTAAAGGTTCATTAAGGCAACTACAACCACTATTATGCTATAGAGGTCCTTCACATTCTACCTTCATAGCTCCATCTGTAATTTTACAATGTTCTTATAACAATGAATAACTTGTCTTCTTCTTACATGTTTTACATGTCCAACATTAAAGATGTGAATTGCCTTACGTACTCCCTCACTAAGCCATTTTGCTTCAATCACTTCAAAGCTTCCATTGAGAACCATAAAGTGTTATTGGAAAGGAACTAATTTTTTATCCTCTTTTTCATTTTCTCTTAGGTGTCTATAGGAGGTTTACTAGCATTAATTTCATTGGAGGTTCTTGTTCCCTACCACAACTTGACATCACCTACCATATATATTGCTATGATCAACACTTTTTCTGAGTCTATTACCTTTACTGTCATAAAGTATAACTCTATATGCTATAAGAAGTTTTCAAGCTCCTTAGCATTTTGTTTGCTCTTTTTACACTAGACTATAAGTATACAAGTCGTAACTTGCAATATAACAAATATCATTCCCTCAATGATTGAATATAGACACCTCAAAATGTGAATCACACTTTGTTTAAGGTAAACTAACAATATAGAAATTTAAAATTGAGCTAAGTTAAAAAATTGAATAATTAAAAACATAAAAGAAAGAAAAATGATGAAGTAAATCAATGATGGAAACTTAGGGGTTATTCTATCATTATTTATCTCCTTTTGACCTTATTTATTTAACTATGTTTGATTCTAGATATCTAATAGTTTTATTACCCTCTCTTAAAATCTAATCAAGTAATCCCAATTGAAATATATACAAGCTGATTTGCATCCTCTTGGCTTATAAAACTACTCCTAAATACGCAATTAGATTTGAAGCAATCCTAAGGATAACTAATAAGCAATCAAGACCTCTCTTTAATTATTTACTAATATGATATTTTCAGGTTTATTAAATCACCAAATCTAATTGTGCAACCTAACTAAAATCAATCAATCTAATCTCTTAATTTAAATCAATTATAAGCTCAATAAATATTGCAAACACTCATACATTAAATTAATAAGATAAAAGTCGTACAAATAACTCAAGAATAAACCTTAAAATAGATCTAGTAATCCATAGTATTTTTCAACACACAACAATTCAGATAAAAAAAATTCAAAGGAAGGATATAGAATATAGAAAAAAAAAGAAGATTCGGCTTAAAGTTCCTTTGTTAGAAAATCTAGAAAACTTAGTTAATCTTGATATCTCCACCTTGATCTTGAGTTTCTTCTTATTTATCCTCTTCAAAATCGCTTCTTTTCCTATCTTGGATGTTTTCTAAGCTTAAAATAATGACTCTTATGATTTGTTTCGTCTTTTTTATACCAAAGTAACATCAAAAGTCATAAACACATCATTCCTATAGATTCTAGACACATGGTAAGTCACCTTTGTGACCATGTAGCTATAGCGACTTGGATGTTTCAAGACTTTCTATCGCTATAGTGCTTTGGAGATTTGTTGCTCCATGTTCTTCTCCTCTTTAAGAGCTTTTCTAACTTTCAACTCTTCTCGATATTTTTGTTATAAATTTTTCTCCACTCATCGTTTGGCCTTAAAATTATGTGTAGACTCAATGACATGATGTTCTTTTTCCCTAAATTGAATCCACATTAATTCCACTTCTAAAAGCGCATCCAATTTCGTCATAAATTCAACCATAGTTGAGTTGTAACTTGTTTTAGTTTCTCTTACTTTTCTCATAGTACACTCTTTATAACAAGTCCTATAGCCTTGATATTTGATGTGGAACTTTATAACTTGATGCTTTTTAACGCTTCAAATTGATTCTGCATTGATTGTAACTCCGTAGGTGCATTAAAATGCTTAGCAAAGTCCTATACAACATGAACAATCATCCAAAACAACATAAGCAACAACTTATTGAAGAATTAATCAAATGTGTACTAAAATCACATGGAATATAATTATTATAAAAAAATTCTTAAAAGATGTATAATTAGGTGATATCACATTTTGTTTACTATCAATAACTTATGGTAGCTCTTGCACCTTCACCAAAGTGTTTTTAACTTAAACACCCATTAGGAGATCTTAGCTCATCTCCTCTCGAGCCTTTAACTATTCCTTCAGCATTCTCCTCGTTTCTTAAAACTCGCTCCCCTAGGCTTTAATATGTTACATGAAAGGAACTACACCCTCATCTCTTGAGGTTAGAGGTTCAATAATTGCCTCTATTTTTGTAACTATGTCCTTCATATCACTTCTACCATTCATATCGAACTTAGGGTCTAATACTAGTTGTTACATAGGCCTACTAAACACTTAAACTTTCACCAAAACTTTGCCTATGCCTTTGTATGACAATTTTGTCTAGGCCTGCCTTAGTAAGACTTAGCCTTATCATATGATTGTTGACCAATATGCCCATCTATTTTTAAACACCTCACGCACACACTCAAATTTTAGTGTTCCAATCATACCCTCACAATGCATACAAGTGTTTAACAATAGTAGAAATAAAGAAAGGCAAAAAAATTTATACACAACCAAAACAAATCTTTTAACACTTCATAAAAATGTCAACAAAAGGAACTTGAGCAAGTCCTAATCAAAACTCTCTATAATAAAAGGATCTTCCTACTCGAAGCCTTTATAAAAGAACTCCCCCAAAAGTTCTCAATTGTTTTGAATTTGCCTCTTCTCTTGAAATTGTTTAGACTTGGCTATAATGAACTTGACATAGGCATCTCTTACTTGGAAAACAAGTACAAGATAATCATGGATCCCACAATCCTAGTTTACCTTAACATCCAAGATCGCATCATAACTAGATTACGTCACCCTAGCTAATTAGATGACATCCCCATCCAAATAGGTTTCTATCTAGTTGGCTACGTTGCATCACCTGTCTAATAAGATATATTTTACATGATATGAGGAAAGATCATCCATATCTATGAAGATCCCCACTATCTTTAGATATATATCCCATATAGTTTTTATCTTTTAGAAGCTGATGTTTATCCAAAGTGATTTTTAAGTTGATCTTTTCATATCATCATGAGCCACATCATCAAGTTAGTACCTCATTTGTGATGTATCTTTCAAGTTATTAAATCCTACTTGTATGTAAGTCATGCTTGCTAGTTTTAGTTACACTACAAGTATATAGGTCATAACTTATAGTATAACTGATATCGATCCCATGAAAATTGAATCTAGACTCCTAAAAATCTAAATTTCACTTTGTTTAAGGTAAACCAAAGATAGATAATTTGAAAATTAAACTAAACTAAAAAAATGAATTAAACTATAAAAGAAAGTAAAACAAATAAGTTACTTAATGATGGAAACTTTGGGGTTATTCTATCATTGTTTATCTTCATTTTACCTTATTGATTTAAGTGTGTTTAATCCGAGATATCCAATAGTTTGATTACCCTATATTAAGATCTAATCAATAAATCCCAATTAAACTACTTAAAAATTGAATTGTAACCTCTCGATTCACAACAATACTCCTAAACAAAGTAGTTGGATTTGAAGCAATCCTAAAGACAATTAATAAGTAATTAAGATCTCTTTCTAGTCACCTATTAATCTGATAATTTTAGTTCTATTAAGTTACCAACTCTTATAGTGCACCCTAACTCATATAAATCAATACAATCTCTTAATTCGAAGTGATTATGAAATCAACAATTATCACAAATAATTATGCATTAAATCAATATGGTAAAATTTAGATAAAAAAATTCAAGACCAACCCATAAATTAGATTTAGTATTCCATAATCATGTTCAAAAAAATACTATTTAGATTAAACATCAAAAAGAAGGAAAAGGAAACATAAACTAGTGAAGATGAAGAAGGCCCTTTTGCTGGAAAATCTTGTCAGCTTCCTTGAATTTTGATTACTCCTCCTTGATCTTGAGTTTTTTGACATTTTTCCTCTTAAAAAACCCTTCTTTTCTATCTTTGACGTTCCTCAAGCTCATAATGCTGGTTGATAGGGTTTCCCATGTCTTCTTAATCCAAAACATAACATAAGACCCCACTTAAACACATCATTCCATGTTATCCCACCGTATCAACTTTTCCAACTTTTAGCTTTGCTTGGTATTTTTGCTATAATGTCTTTTACATACCTCCAGTGATCATGAAAATTTATATGTAAGATACTCACATGCTTTTTTAGAAACATTTAAAATTTCATAATATTTAGAGCTTTATACATGCACCTAATTCTTTCCAAATTTCAGTTGTACTAAATCTGGTGCTCAGCTGAAGTTGTTTTGATCTTTCCTTTGTGCACTCTTTATAGCTCGTCATATAGCCTTGATATTTGGTGTGGAGCCTCCTAACTTGATGCTCTAACTCCTTAAATTGGTTCCCCATCTATTCTAAGTCTGTAAGTGCCTCTTAACTCAATTCCATTTAAACTTGCATTAGATATTCACACCAATACGATAGAATTCTTGCCCAAAATCAACAAAAATCACAATAAAACATATTGAAGAATATGGATAGACAAAAAAATGAATTTTGGAAAGAAAATAGATTGAGAGAACCTTAGGAGAAACTTAGGGTT
>JAOXYD010110651.1:0-11476 GCA_028565735.1 Pinacopodium congolense
CTTGTATCCGAACATACACGACAGGGACGTAATCACTAAAATATGAAATGAAATTAATTTAAAATTAAGAAGTATAATCGAACCTGCTGGCTAGTTCTATGATTACATCCATTTGTAAGAGCTCTAGAGTTCTAAAAGATGTAGCCACACTTTTACTCTTGAAGGAACTCTTGGTTTGCTTTACACATTTACCAAACTTCACACTCCTTATTCCTCTTAAAGTTGACCTTTATTAGTCCACTCACAAATTGCTTATTCTTTAGGTTAGAAATGAGCTCATACTTGTATATCCGAATAGCTTTATGTCACATTAAATCATCTTCACTCACATAAACAAAACACTTCACATCGTGGCTAAAGAGGTCATTAAGATTAATAGTATAAATAATTTTGTCTCTCTTACCAACAAGTGCAATGCTAGTATATATCACTCTAGAAATAATACATGATTTTCATTCAAAACACACATTGAAATCATTATCATCAATTTCATTCAAACTAATTAAGATGTCCTTTAAACAATTAAGTAAAATCAAATTTTCAATGATAGTATGATTTTTCTTTCAAACTTTTCAAATACTAGTTATCTTACCATTACCATTACTTCTAAAAGTTAGATATCCTACATCTTTGCTTTTGAGAGAGGTGGCACCAACTTTGTTTAATATACCAAAATTTCTCAAAATGCCAAAAACATGAACAAAAATAACAAATTATAAGTGTATTGTATGAATGGGAATGGATCTACATGCTATTATGCCTAAATTCGATTCTAGGTCTCCTATCTCTATATGTTCTCCATTGATGAAATTTAGACCTAGGACATCTTTACGATTGGCTACTAGTGATTTGTAGCTGCATATAAGGAGCATGAAAAATATGTTAAACCTCTTTACCTTACATGAGCCTTAAATGCGTCATGTTATGAATATGCATTTTGATAAAAGTTATGCCAATTATTGTTTATGTATACCTTCTTTCTAGATTTTCATCTTGTTACATATTGAATGCATGATGGTTTCTCATACGTAAGGATTTAAAAGATGATATAACATTTTAAAATAAGGTCATAGATACATTCTTATAAGGATTAATGCAAGCCAAAAGGGGGAGGTGAATTAGGTGTTTTAAAAATTTCTAAACCAACCTCCTAAACTTATTTTTGTACATATGAAATCCTTAAACAACAATTCAATCTAGTTTTTATGATGATGCTTATACCTTTATGCTTCCAAAAAAAAAAAAAAGGCTATTACACAATTGGTAGAAATTGAGAGATAGAGTAAAGAAGATGCACAATATGGGGCGATTACATAACTGGGAAAATTTGATAGTTATATTAAAGAAGATACACAAGTAATTTTTATAGTGGTTCAGTAATAACCTTAATTGCCTATGTCCACTCTCCAATAATCTTATTGAATATTTCTTTTGTTTTTATAAATTAAAAATAGGTTAATCAAAATGAGATTTATTTACAAAACAATGGAAAGCTTAACAAACACAAGCTACTCTTAACTAAATTAGATAGGATAAATATAAAGACAAAGATTAAAAAAGCTACTTAGAATAGAAAGTTGTATAGATCATGAAGTTGGTCTGAATTCCAAAAAGGGGTAATCAATCAAACCGCAAGCTGAAACTAAAGTAATGCAGAAATTTAGTACAATCACTAAGTAGTATAAAAAATAAGATGAAATTTCCTCAAGTTTGTTATGAGCAACGCCTTGAATTGAAGCTTCAAAACCCCTATCTCTGGAGAGTCACTCTTGAATCATTATAACATCTTTGATTCTATTCCTTTTTCAAAAGTTAATTATATATTCCATGACCTAAAAAATCTTAGGTTTCAAAGGAAGGCTATGTAAAGGAGAGTCTTCAAAATATTGCTGTTCATATTTAATAATCTTGTTAGGAGAAAGAGTGATATCTGGAAGAGTTCGTCTTTATCTTCCTTTTTCTATTGAAATAAATCGTACAAAGTGCTCCTGCTGATGGTCAAGTTACTTCCCTTTTTGAACTCTAATAAAGTCACCAAATATTTGAATAGTTTACTAGCCTTCAATCCCATGGAGGTCCTTACTAATTTCAACATACAAAACCCACTTATTTGGAAGTAAAGGCTACTTCCCTTTTATTAGAGCAGCATCACAAGTTTTAGAAAAAGAACTTGAAAAATAAAAATTAGTAAGGAATATAATAAAAAACCAAATTTTAATATTACCTCTGATCATTGTTTAAGTTGAGAATTTCTATAGTTTGGATGAAAAACCTGGCAAAAATGCTCCTAACATCCCAAACTGAATCTTTAAAAGTATGGGTATTTCTTTTAGATCAAAGGTTGTAAACACATATTGAAAGGATACAAACAAATAGGTTCAGGTCAATGTTTTTGTGGAGACTAGGATTATAAAACAATTTTAAAATAAAGGGAAGATTGCATAAGGTAGGAGGTTGTAACTAGAAATGATTACAGGTGTTTAGCCATACTGTTTTTTAATAAGAACATTCAAATAAAAAATGGTCTATGTTCTCACTATCCGAAAGGTACAAGGAGCAAAAATTGGGGTAGTGGGAATAATAAAGATTGTCTTGAGTTTGTAATTTGTTGAGAAAACCTAGCTAAATAATAAAATAACATATTGCGATAGTTTTCTTGTTCCAAACCTATTTATACCATAGGATGGTAGGGAAATGAGGCCAAAATTTTTGTGGGTAGGGAAATTGGTGTGAGATTTTGTAGGCCTAGCCAACCATAACAACTTTCATTTTGGGAACACATTGGTAGTAGGTCATTAACTTAAGATTCCAAATAGTCTCATTTGTTGCTGAACTCCAGTTCCATCTATTACCTCTAGTAATTTTAGAGACTTTCACATTCATAGGCAGATAGAACCCATTGATCAATCGAGTAGTTATGATATCCATATCAATGCCTTTAGGTTGCCGAAGATCCTGACATAAAAAGTGGCCACCACATTTTCAATCTTAACTTTGAATTGGTTTCTAATAAGGTTCCTAACCTATAACAATTTCCTCCAACTCAAAGAGTTGTCACTATTAACTTTAAATGTCTAAACGCTTTTCCTTATAAGAATAATAGAGTAAACCCACTTTGTCCTACAAAACTTCTGAGTCTTTAAATAAAAAACAAATCCTTCCCTAACATAGCATTATTCCAAGTAGTCAGATGTTTGATTCCTAAACCACATTATTTTTGAGATATACAAAGATCACTCCACTTGAATTTAGCTAAATGATTGGAATTAGTAACTCCATATCACAGAAATTAAGTAATTTAGTTTCAATTTCTTTGACAACAGAAGAATGGAGGATAAAATTGGGATACTATTAGACTTGAAAAGTTGATAAAATAGAATTCATTACCTAAAGTCTACTTGTATAAAAGAGGATTTAGTTGGTCGATTTCTTGACCCTAGCATCTATTTTATTCATTAAAGGAAGGTAGTATTTTTTAAAAAAGTTTCCAGTTCAGCAAAGGCAACACAATATGCTGAATATGGAGTTAATTAGGATTAATAATAATGAGGTTCTTGATATGGCTATTAGTTCGAAAACTCATTTTATGCAAAATACTACAAGTGCACTGATCGTAACTTGTATTGTAAGCTAATATCATCCCACACATATTGTATTTAGTCAATACTTTAATCAGTTAAACTTTGTTTAAGGAACAAATTTGAGCAACAATGTCTGAAAAATAAATTGAAGTTAAAAAAACTAACAATTACAATAAAAAAAACAAGGTGCAGGAATTTGGTAACTTCAAGATTTAAAACTAGAAATTAGTTCTATCGCTATTATGTTTCCCTCTCAGCTTAGTTTGTCAATTATGTTTGTCCTAAGATTTCCTAAAGTTCAGCTGCCCTCTCTCAAGATGTAACCAGTTTACCTAATTGAAATGAGATATAATCAGTCTTGCAATCTCACAATCTACAAAACCTTTCTTAAATATTTAACTAGATATTAAGCAATCCTATAAGTAATAATCAAATAGTTAAGATCTCTCTTCAATCACTTGAAAACTTGACTCTTTAAAAAGTCATCTCTATTATCACCCTCGTGACAGTGCATGAGGATGATAGAGCTAGTAAATCCCTCTATCACGATTGTGACATGATGGTTTTCTAACTTTCTAGCATTCTTCACTCTTATAGTCATAACTCCTTCCCCAGACCTCTTATTGACATGAAATTTGAACTACAAGCTGTTCATGTGTTGATATTACTCCTCATAAAAATTTATAGCCATTTGAGCTATATAAATGCTTTAATGCATCCCCAGAATTAAATCCATTACAAAATTTCTACTACCTGCATATTCAACCGCTAAAGTGCATCAATCCATTACTCAAATAAGCACAAAATCTTACCTTAAAAACCAAGATTAATTAAACACCTACATATAATGAAAAAGATGCAAAAGATTAACCTAAAGTTAAAACACACAACCAACACTTGAAACACTCTAGAAACGTGGACTAAAAAAAACTTATCAAATAATAAATCTTGGAAACATTCATTTCTAGACCAAAAATTCTGGAAAAGATGTGAACACAATAAAAAAAACTTTTCACTTAAACATTGTTAGCATGACAGAAAAGCAAAAGTTCCTTAGCAAATAAAATATTAATAAGCTTAAAACGATAACATATCTGATGGAATTTCAGCTTATCACAAAGAGTAATAGAGGTGTCAAGGTTCTTAAAAAAAAATGCTTCCATGATAATAATAAATAAATAGTGAGATAAAGGAACCCCTTACCTCAAACCAAATTTGCCACAAAAGAATTTTGACGGGATACCATTTACTAAAACAAAATAAGAAGGAGAAGTAGTACATTCCTCATCCTATCTAACGTATGGTAAAGGAGAACCTACAGATGATAAGACAACAACAAAAAGAAAATCCCAGTGAATTAAATCATAAGTTTTTTTAATATCAATTTTAAAGGCACAATGCTTATAACCATACTTCCTTATTCTACGACATTTAATGAAAGGTTACTAGTTATGACTAATAATTTGGGGAAGAATATCTGTAAGCCTATTTGTTAGGATTTTAGGGATAACCTGATAAATTATATTAAAACAAGAGCTAGTTCTATAATCAATAATATAATAAGTAATAGCACTCTTAGGGATAAGGGAAATAAAAGTAGAGTTAATATCCTTAAGAAGTTCATCATTCTAAAGAAGTCATGAAAAGAAAGAGTAGTATCTCTTCCTACAATAATATTCTATGTTTGTTTAAAGAAAAACACATTAAATCCATCTAGACTAGGAGATTTATTTAGGTTAAAAGAATTGAAAACATCCTTAATCTCTTGTCAAAAGAATTTGAAATAAAGCTAATATGAACACTGATATGTTAAGGAGTTAGCAAAAGAATTTGAAATTCTAGTAGGAAAGAAGGAGCTAATATGAACACTAGAGGAATGAAGTTCTTTCCTTCTTCCAAATGTCTCCTAGAAAAAAATAAGGGACTGGCTTTAGATCTCTTCAAATGTGAAAAACTGATGGCCACTATCATTAGTTATAGAGGGAATATTACTTATATTCCTATTTACAATGATAGAGTTGTGGAAGAATTTAATATTCTAATCTCTATCTTTTAGGAAATTAATACCAAAAGATTGTTTGTAAAAACTCCCCTAATCTTCTAAAGATTTAAGTAAATTTTGGATAGCCTCTCGTTCTTGCTCAATAAGTTGGGAATTATGTGAAATCGATCTTCTTTAATTTTGAATATTATTAATACAAGCATAATTATTTGCAACTCTTTCATTAAAATAAAAAACTTTCGTTTTATTCAAGTTTTTGGGAGATTATTTTATCTTGTTAAGCTTAGTTATGACATGATACATAGGAGTGCCAAAGACAAGGGAAGCCCAAGCCTTTTCAACAGTTTGAAGGAACCTAAGGATGGGAGGCAAGGAAATTTGAAAAAAAGAAAAGGGAAGCTCTTTTGGTTTTAAGGATCATAAGATTAACCATAATAGGAGAATGGTCAAAGATGCTAAAATTTTCATTAGGCAATAGTATCTAGAAAAGTAAAAAAATACAATTTGAGTTGCCTAAGGCTTTATCTAATTTTTTGATAAGGAGAAGCTAACCTTCTTGTTTCTCAGGCCCCGTGCAATTTTTCCTATTAGTTTTTAAATCAAACAAAGCACAGACATTAACACACTCCTTAAAACTACTCATATTTGTGAGGTCTGAAGAACTAATAGGAAATGCTTCATAGGAATAGAGGATAAAGTTAATGTCCCTAGCTAAAAGCCAAGGATTATTACCCTTACCCATATGGATGCTTTTTTTTTAGTGGTCTTAAGATGATTATAATGGTTGTGACTATTAAAACTATAAACACAAGTAACATATAAGGGAGAGTCACAATTAAGAGGAGTCACTTAAATAATAATAAGTTGATAAGTCGAAATGAGGGAAGAGCAAGAATAGCAATCTTGGCTCAAGGTAATCACTAAACAAATAGTAATATTCTTAGATAAATTACTAATACTAGTTTAACTACAAAATAAGAAACCACAAGTTTTATCTAAACAAGAAGAAGATCGAATCCTAGTTTCAATTAAACAAGTAAAAGACACTAAAAGTGATTTACGAATACCCTTGACACCTAGATATTTTTAAATTACTAAAACCTCTAATATTATAAAAAACTAAATATACAATAATAGAAAGTAATAACATCTAAGCAAATTAAAACTAAGATTTAGGCTTTCTTTTAGATTTCTTATTTTCCCTAGCTATAAATTCAACTGTTGCTTCATCTATTGGATTTTTAATAAAAGAGGTCTCTATAGATACATTAGTATCCAATTCAGAGGTAGAAGAAACAAGAGGGTTACCAAAACCTTGAAAAGTAGTGGCCATGGAACCTCTAGGACACAACTTTGGGTTGTCATGTTTGCCTTCATCTTTAGTTTTACCTTCAAGAATCTGCATTAAGTCCTTCACCTAGGGGACAATCTGTGTACATGTCTCGATTGCAATTTGTACCAACTCAACATAAGTAGAAATATTCAGATCCATTGGATATTATATAGGTTGGTTAGCCTTTATATTTAGTAGCTCCTATTGCATGCCTTACTCAAATATCCACCCAATAGGCTTCCATTTTTTTTTCTTGAACTTGTTGATCAAGTTTCCATTCATAATCTATTTTAATTAGCTTAATTGCAAAAATCTCCCACCATAATTTTAGATAGATAGTTGAAAACTACTTATCCAAGTGTTTTTCATATCAACCTCGACACACAAATAGGCAAAATTCCGATCATCCATCAAAAGATGTTTACCGTTGAAGTAAGCAATTTGTCTCAAGCCCTTATTTGACCAATATTCAATTGAAATGTTACAAAAGTGAATCGAAACTTGAGCATGTTTAATATCTTCTTGTTCACCAGCATTAAGACTTAATTTTCTTAAATGTGTCAGGGACCTTTTTGAATAACTACTTTCATGCCTTATTTTAAGTTAAACTTAGAAAAGAAACTGATTCATACTAGTAATTAACATATCCACTAAATCATAAGCTAGCTAAGATTTTAAAAGAACATCTTGAACCATTGGGTAAGCTGGCCTTGTACCAATGAAAAAAACAATTAGAATTGTTTTGTATCTAGGAGCCCCTTTCCTTTAGTTGAATTCTTGTATGGATTTCCAGATAACCATTGCTCCAACGGTCTTCTCATTTAATAATATACCCATTAGATATGTGCCCGTTATAGAGTTACTGTTGCATAATCTTCATGTTCAGTCAACTGATGTTCTCACTCAGTTGACCTATTGCTTGATTCAGTCGACTTGGGCCTCATTCAATCAACCAATGTCCTGCACAAACTCGTTCAGTAGAACGATGCCTGTACTACCAACTTATAGCACCACTTGATGTTTTCATCATATCTTCTTCATTATTCATCCAATTGATGACAACTTTGGTGGGTAACTTCTTGACACATTGTTCTAAAAACCTGTAAAATGTCATAGATTTTGTAGCTTTAGAAGTATACTTACTTCCTTTCCAAATTCAGTTGTACAGATTTTAGAGCTCAACTAAGCTTGTTCATCAATCTAGCTTCCATGCTTTATAAAAACATTAATCAATCCATGCAAAACAAATTCCATTCAATTCTTAACCCAATTCAAGATATTTTAACATAAACAAAATAAGACTAATCAAATCTTAACACATTTTACATAATTATACAAACTTAACATAATAAATTCATCTAGTTTACCAAATTTCCTTAACACAATAATCTAAACAATTTCATTCACTTTATCTATATACTTAATCAATTAATACAACTCCAATTTACATAACCTTATCTAAAACATTATTCCATGACTTACATAAGTCATAGAAATTCATTTAATTACCAACTTAGTTACTTGTTTATCACATACACTCCAAATACTAAACAAACACAATAAAACCTACAAACATATTAGTAGAAACACTTTGTCATCATCACAATAAAGACTTTGTTTTACATATTTCATTTAAGTTTTAAAGATTTACAACTTTTTCCCCTCTTCACCATTTCTACTACAACACCGGTAGCCTTGCTATTTGGTATGTACATTCCTTACATGATATTCTTACACCTCATAAAATTTAACAACGGTCGAAGCTCTAAATTAGTATTTAATGCATCACCAAAATCACATGCACCAAATCTAATATTCAACTGAGCTTGTCTTGTTCTTTTTTTTTTGGTTAATATTCATGAATTTTCTTATAGCCTTGAAATTTGGTGTGGAACCTCATAACATGATGCTATAAGTCTTCAAATTTAGTCCATAGCTCTTTTAGTTCAAATTTTACTCCAATTTTACTAAAAATTTGATCATTTCAACTTGTATTTGTGCCATAAGATCAATATACATAAACACAAAGGAACAAAAATCAAGCATTAAAACATCAAAATAAGGATGCAATGACATTGAAACACATATACAAATACTATAAAATGCATCCCTTTCAAAACACCATACTTAAACTATTACTTGTCCTCAAGTAATGACTTTAACATTCTGCTCTAACAATGTCAATCTAAAGTCAAAAGTTAACTGAATACAAGCAAAAACCAATTCATTTCTTTGACCTAGTTCATAATTCTCAACCCTATCAAGACAAAACCTTTCTTAAACACATGTAAAACACACAATGTTAGTATAAAAAAACCCATATGCATAATATCACATGTCTAAGCCATTTTGCATAGGTCATGATATGAATATGTAAGGATGTTTAAAATACATAAAAACCAAGAAAAATTTACATTTCGAGCAATCAAGTGGAGGTAACCTAGCCTTTCAACAAAAATTCAAATACCTTGTCATGAATGATCCAAATTACTTAACTAGGAAACTTATTTTTAGCTTGTTTAAGGTGTCATCAGCCTTTTTTCGGTGAACGTCAATATTTTATCGAGAACGTATCTGATTATTAGGTTAGAACAAACTCTCAAATGGCTAATAGCACCACTAATAACTTCAACCTTTTCATTGATTTGAAGATAATGGAGTGAATTTTGCCCACTTATTCAACAAGACAAGAACACAATCTCCATATTTTTCTTTTCTTTTTCAACATATTACTTCAAACATCCCATTCTAAGTTCACATGAAAAAACATGATAATGCACTTAAAAGAGTCACTAAACACATGAAAGAAACTTAAAAAATAAAAATAAAAATGAAAAAGATTGGGGGTTAGAAATCATTCAAGAATCAATCAATGTTTACCAAATAAAAGACATCGATAACTTTTAAGTACCACAATTAATAATCAACTAAAAATCAAAATACTTTCAAGATAAAACATCCAAATCACCATTATTGGACTCACAATAACTCAAATGAAAAATTTTAAACTTGCCACTATAGTTAAATTAGACATTGTTTTAAATATCACAAAATCATTAAAAACATGAAAGAGGAATACAACAAGAAGACTTACTTGATCAGGTGAAACCATGAAGTTGTTGAAGGAGATAGATAGTCATCCAGTTTCACTCCCACTTTTGGTCATGGTAACAAAATAAACAAAATAAAGACAGTCAAACTAAAAGTAAATAAAGAACTAACTAAAAAAAAGAAAAAAAAAAGAAACATTGGGTTACATCCCAACAAGTGCTTTTTTAAGGTCTTTAGCTAGACCCCTAATTCGACATAATGCAATGTCGAAAGGAAGATTAAATTCGACAGGAAGCATACTTATAACTATTAATAAACCCAGAAAAGCTTCCTTTAGAATTGGCTCATAGTTAGCTTGATGCCATATAGCTTCAAAAACATGGAATCGCATTGCTTCTCTGTCATATTCAATGTTTCAATCTGCACTATGGACATATCCTTTCATCTAGGATGGTCTCCCTAATTGATTAATCGATGGGTGCGACGGTACTTCATGCTGCTCGTTACCTTCCACCTTTAGTTTGCTTAGACATAACTCTTTCAACACTCACTCACTCTGTGGCTCTTATTCAATTTTTTTCTCTTATTTTTCTTCTTAAACCTGTGAATTACTAGGAAACTGAAAAGAAAGTTTGATAGAAATAAAAAAAAGTGTATCACTTACCTTAGGAGGTGTTGCATCCTCCTATATTTCTTGAACTGTTACCTCTTCTTCAACTAATTACTCTTGATCTTCCTCCATCTCGTTTAGCTTCTCCACTTGTTCCCCACTCTTTGATGAAACTTCACACAACTCCTACCAATGTTCTCTCTCTAATTGGCTAAGAAGGCTGAAAGAAACCTAGGTTTTTATGCTCCCTATCACAATTGCCAATTTTCACACTTGATCTTTCAAATACTTCAAGTGACTCCTTTTTTCCATTTAGAAGTGAAAAAATTCATGTTTTCCCCTAATAATCACAAAAATGATGTTGTTTTACAATTCCATTTTGAAGTCCTAAAAATTGGCAGAAGTTTCTACCCTACTTTACATTTTCAATTATAACTCCTTATATACACTTGAAATAATCATAACATTTGATATGTAGATTCTTTAAATGAGGTTCTTGCACACTATACAATTTCAAAATAATCTTAGATCTAAAAGTTCATCTAATGAATCACCAAAATCACTTATAGTAAATATGTTATTCAACTAGGCTAGTCTTATTTTTTTCTTTGTGCACTCTTTATTTTTTGTCATATGGCCTTGAATTTTTCTTTAGAATCCCAAAACATGATGTTTTAATTCATAAAATTTATTCCATACCACTTATAGCTCCAATTTTTCTCTAATTATGCCAAAACTTTGGTCCTTTTAACTTATATTTGTGTCATAAGGTCAAATCTACATGTAAACTTAAAACAAACACAATCCAAGAATTTAAACATGAAAATAATATTGAAATGAAATTAAAACAGATATACAAACACTCTAAAATGCATCCCTATCATCGTACATAGTTTTCA
>JAOXYD010110681.1:0-11476 GCA_028565735.1 Pinacopodium congolense
GTGGTGTACATTTATGTTCTAGGTTTTGATTAAATCTTAAGGAATCACATCTCTTAGCTGTTAAACGTATACTGTGGGATATCTATAAGTGTTGAACCAAGGGAGGTTCCAATCTTGGTTTTGATGATAACAAAACTTGTTTGATTACTAATAATTTAAGTTTGTGATGATAATCTCAAAGATAGGTATGTTTCGTGAAGCGTTTAATATGGAAAGCTTGGAGTTAAAGATTAAATTTGAAAATAATAGAAGATTAAATGATTTGGAAGCTTCATAGCCTTAGATAGGTTATTTCATATGTGCTTGTAAGTTTTACTTGATGTTCAATTGATTTAAGGGCTTAGTTTTGATCATACATTGCATTTAATATGTAAAATTGCATATTTTTCAATTTCAAATATCATTTCATTTTTTTGAATTGTTTAATGAGTTTTGATCATTCATATAGCCTTAAGATATGATTTAAAAGTTGGTTAAAGGACTAATTATTGTTGGGAACTTGTTTAGAAAGCCTTGATGTAAGTTTGGAGACTTTTTCATGTTTTTTTAGGCAAAACGTGGGCTATTCATCCTTAAACGACGGGGTCCAAGGGTGCTATTATAGCCCTTATTTCCAGCAACTTCAACGGCGGGCTGTTCTTTAATCAATGACATCGTTGAAAGTCACAGGGACCACTGTTGAATGCTCTGTCTATAATGTTTAGTTTCCACTTTCGGGTCTTTATTTCTTGTCTTCATTCTAACGGCTACAAAACCCTCGTAAACCCTCGTTAAGCTGCCCACTCTTTTACTGCTTATACTTTCTAATTTTTTTTCTTGAGTGTTTAAGAGTTTATTTGATCTATCTTTTATATTTTAGAGAGGCTTTTTGATTAGATTAAAGCTAAAACTCCTTCATCTATCAAATTTATCTCTGTTAGGATTGTTCTAGCTTTAATCTCGATTTTATCTTATCAAATCAATTTCTAAAATCCTGGGATTGTAGTTTTCAATTTTCTTAAGGTCTCTAGATTGTGTTTAAGCTTTGTTTTGATTTTTAGAGACATGTTTGTGATATCTTTAAGCTTGAACATCTAAATACTTCAAGATAACTTCTATTTTCACTGGTTTAAGTCTGATTCCAATTTCAACTTGCCTAATCTATTTCTTTGTATGTGTTATTATTATTTTCTGGTTTTTTAAGTTCTTAATAGTAAGGAAAATCATAGGTTCGAATTTTTGATTGATTATTTCATCATTTGTGTGCATTAGTTTAGTCATACATCAAAACTATCCAGTTTTTTTATATTCTTCATTTAATCACAAATTTCATCATTTAAATTAGTGTATGGGTGCATAGATTTATTGTGATTAGTTCAGATAATGTGTTAGGAGTGCTTTAGAATTTTTAGTTTGCTTTTTAAACATTTATATTTATATTTTGAGCTGAACGTTCATAGAGTGCTTAAACTGTCAAGAATTTATAATTAGCTTATTTTGGTCGTATTGCATATATATATATATACACATTTGTGGTGCATAATTTATGTGATACTAAGTTTGTTTAAGCTTTCAAGATTGTCATAATTCATTAATATCATTCGTTAAAAGCTAAAGCACTTAGTTTAATTATGCTTTGAGTGAAACATCTTTTAAGGTGTATTTGGTTACTTAAATTTAGGGGAATTGATTCATTTGCATATTTGTGAGTTGTAGAGTCTTATCTTTGCCTTGAAAAGAGTTGGTGATAGGGGTCAAATTGATATAGTTTTCATGGTTAATTTACTGAATTATGACCCTTAATTAAGTGTTTAATTTCTCAATTAATGTCTTATTATGTTTGATTTGTATAATGGAGCTTAATGATGAAGACTGGATCAAAAACTTGAAGAACACATCTTGATTTTGCCCATTAACGGCACCCTGAGAGGGTGTCGTTGTCTGATGAACAAGAGGTCGTTTAAGGGTCTAGAATTCGACCTATAACGGCACCCTGGTCCTATAACGTCACCCTATTTGTCCTATAATGGTGCCATTATAGGATGAATAGCCTGCCATTGTAGGCACATAATGGGCTATAATAACAGTGGGTGGATCATCCTATAACGGTGGGCTACAAACCACCGTTATAAGTCTATTTAAGCCTTCCTAAATCCAATTTCACTTCAAAATCCTTTCAAACTCAAGTCCAAACAATATGGATTAAATTATTCATCAAATTGCTTCAGATTTAAACTGAAAAACACTCTTAAAACCAAATCAAACTCACCAAATTTAAAGAAAACACACAAAACTTGATTCAAACACATTTCCAAATCTTCAACACTTCATTTATTCAATCCTAACAACCAAAATAAAATAAAAACACATACAATTACCTACATAACTTGATAATCTTCCTAGTTCAATGAGGATTAAATAGTGAAAGAGTCTCAGAAGACTCCTTAACAGAACTAGGCATATACAACCTTACCCTTTGCCCATTAACCTTGAAAGATGAGTGACTATTGCTCACTTCAATTGTTCCAAATGGATAAATATTGGTCACATTATAATGGCCCGTCTATCGGGATCTCAATTTCCCTGGAAACAACTTCAATCTTGAATTATATACCAAGACCTTATCACTAACTTTGAAGTCTCTTTGAATGATATGCTTATCATACCATTTCTTGGTCCTTTCCTTATACAACTTAGAGTTCTCATAAGCTTCAAATAAAAACTCATCCAACTTATTCAATTACAAAAGTATTTCTTCACCAGCCTTTCTTAAATCAAAATTCAAAAAATGAATAGACCAATAGGCTCGATGTTCTAGTTCTACTGGTAAATGACAAGTTTTACCAAAGACCAACTTCTAAGGAGACATTCCAATAGGCGTTTTGAATGTAATTCGATAGGGTCATAGTGCATCATCCAACTTTAGAAGCCAATCATTTCTTGAAGAACTAACGGTCTCCTCCAAAATTCTTTTGATTTCCCTATTCGATATTTCAAGTTGACTGCTAGTTTGAGGATGATAAGAGGTAGCAACATTATAGGTAACACCGTATTTAGCTAGGAGGGATTCAAATTTTTTGTTATAAAAATGTGTTCCTCTATCACCTATAATAGCTCTCGGTGTCACAAATCAAGTGAATATGTTCTTTCTAAGGAATCAAACTACACCTTTTGCTTCATTGGTTGGAATTGTAATAGCTTTAACCCATTTACTTACGTAATCAACAACCACTATGATGTATTGCTTGGAGTATGATGAAGGGAATGGACCCATGAAATTGAGACCCCATACATCAAAGAATTCATAAACCAAAATATTGGTCAGTGGCATTTCATGTCTCCTTGAGATGTTGCCAATGCTTTGAAAATTATCACAAGATTTTACTAATTGAAATGCCTGTTTTCTATGTTTACAGATTACATGTGTGTTTTCTGTGTTTTCATGGTTGTATGCAAACACGTTGGACCTCCCACATGTGCTAAAAGACAGTAGAATTAATTAAGGGCCCGCCATAGTTGAAATATTCATGATTTTAAGTTGCAATTGTTGACTCTAGCAAGTAACGACACCCTGTCTCTAAGCAACGACACCCTGGGAGGGTGATGTTAGTACTCAAATTTTGCAACAACTAACGACCCCCTATTATTCATATAATAGAAACTGGCCAAGGGGCCGTTAATGAGAAGAAATAAGAGAGTTTCTTCATGTTTTTGCTCTAATCTTTATCATTATGCTCCATTCTAAAAATTAAATATAATAAGACATTAATTTAACAATTAAGCATTGAATTACGGGTCATAATTGAAAAAATTAACCATTAAAACTATATCAATTTGACCCTTAACATATTCGGTCAAATAATGTCAAATTATCCAATTGGAAACAATGACTCAAGCCATGGTCAAATGAAGAATTCAAAATAACAAAGTCAAGAAAGAATTTCAAGTGTGAGCCTTCATTGTTAACAAAAGGTGGAAAGCTTCTCTCATGCTTTATCAAATTCAGCTCCACCATGCAAGGTCTTTACCAATTGATGTCCAGTTGTCAACTCTCCTAAATCATGTGAAGAAGAAGAAAAAATTGTCTACTATCTTAGTTAATGATATCTCCCACTACAAACTCAAGCTAACAACTCACCATTTCTCCTCCATTATTTACTTTGTTTTGTGTTTTCCACCTTTCCAACCGTCCACACCAAAAATCTCACTTGATTTTTCGTCTATGTCTCTATTTATCTGTGCAGTCACCACCCTCTGTTGTCCTCTTCATCTCTAGGTCTTTTGTTTCTTAAAAACCCATGTATGTTCTCTCATTAAACGGTGTTGTTTAAAGCTTCCAAAGAGAGTGAGACGTGTTGGATCATTACTGCCGTATACTTCAAACATTAAGGCCATTTTGGAGAGCTTGCAATGAAAGATCAAATTTTGCTCTTAATTCACTTGAAAAATCCTTTTTAATGCTTCCAATAACTTCTAATATTCTTCTTTTCTATACAAATTTGTGTTTACTAATTAAATCTCCATCAAAACATAATATAAACACAAAATAAGCATTTAGGAACTAAAATAGATTCGAATTCATATTGAAGTACATGTGAAAATATCATATAATTCGACCATATCAAATGCCCCCACCCTTGAACTATTGCTTGTCCTCAAGGAATTTAAACTCGACCAAGAAATTCTATCAATTCATTTTCAAAGAAAATTAAGTACATGCAATTATTCAAACTTCGATAAACTCAAGTATCAAGCTACTACATATATCATTATTGATTTTCATCAATACACATAAACAAAGTCAAATTAAGACACAATTGATCAAAAGAAAGCTTAAAACAAAGATGGAATTTCCTCAAAGTGTTCACTCAAATCACTCAAATATGTCAGGGTTGGTGTTTCACTCATAACTCCCATTACCATAGGCTTGCACATTCATCAATTCTCTACCATATAGATTGCATGCCATCATGGACCAAAAAGGACTTTTACTTGGTTGTAATGGTGTTTAGGTTAAGACATGGCAACAAAGTTCAAAGAGCTTATTCACAAGTATTCATAAAACAGTTGTTCAGCATTCAAGGAAGGACATATATCACTAGAATGACCTGCCAATGACAAAAAAATTCACATACCTTAATCTGGATGATATCTATCACAACTTGAGCAGCTAAGGGTGTGAGCTTTGTTGCATGTTCTACAAACCTTAAAAGAGCAGCAACCTCAAAATCATCTTCGATAAAAAAATTACTGCAAGAAGGATCAGAATTTAAAAAATGCTAAAAATAAGTCATTACTTTAAAAAAACTATGAAATAAAAACAAACATAGATTAAAGATGACAAAAACGTAATAAGAATAAAATAAAGATAACATAAGAAATAAAAAATAACATACGCTAACTCCCAGACAACGATGTCAAAAATGTAATGAGCTTGTCACAAACTATAAAATAAAAATTTCCTAACTATCCAAATTAGGCAATATTGGTGAGCTAAGGTCGAACCACAGAGAGTTGGGATGTAAATGTTCTTTCAAATGTTACAAGAAAGAGAAAATAAAACACCCTGATTGATGAAAGAGAAATGACCTAAGATGAAATGATCATAAAAAAAGAGAGACAAACACAAAGAAATTTTAAATAAGACTAATAACAATAGCAAATAAAATGGGCCAGAGATATCTTTAGCATTTCGGGATGATCATTGATCCGAGAATCTAAATAAGAGGTACTATAGTCATGGTGTTAGCATATAAACTTAAATTAGACAATTCTAACAGGCTTTAGAAATGCCCCTATCCACATCTATAACCTATAATAAGCTCTCTAGATTTAATAGTGACAATGCTTTAGGACTAAGGAATGACTAATTTAGCCCACTAACTCACAAGCTTGAAAAGTGTAACCTAAAGGTATGAAAATCTAGGTTAGTTGATTAAGTATCTTAACAAATTCAACTAGCCTATTGCTAATTTTGGGAATCACTATGGACTATTAGGTATCACACGTTAAACCCTAGCTTTTGGATTAGGAAATTACATAAAGGGTGATCAAACCTAGAGATACCTCCTAATTCATGACATGAAACCTATGTCTCAAATTAACCTGGACAAGCAAGCATCTAATTAAGCATACTTCACCTCCATTCTCACAGTTTTCATCCTTTCATCCTTCTAATATCTCCCAACCCCTCAGAAGACTAACTATAAATCTTCAAACAACTTAAAAAAAAGATTAAATGAACATAAATCATACTTAATTAATTAAGACAAATGTTGGAAAATTAATAACTAATCTAATGAATCAAATTCAACACTTTATCTAATGAAAACTTAAGTTACTTCAATTAATAAGCAATTATCTATAACTTAATTAACTAAGACCTAATTTAACAGTTTAAATAAAAATTCGAAATTTAAAAACTAAAAAAACTGAAATTTAAATGAATTAAACCTTAAGAACATGCATAGAAACTAACTATTAAACATAGGTGAATCAAACATTCTATGGATAATTGAAACTACATGAAATAAAACCCTTAAACAACGTAATACTTAATCATGGTAAATCTAAAATTATCATTAACATTTTAAAGCAAAACGAAGTCCAATGATCTGGAAACAAATGACTAAGCCATAATAATATTTGGTTAAGCCAAAACAAAGCAATTCATATAAAGCAAAACAATGAGATTCCATGCAAACAAGACATTCAAACTTGACATTGAAACAAATGGAAAATTAAAAAAAAAGCAATAAAATTTTTAAATGAATTAAACTCCAAGCTCCAGCCATGAATCAATGTCCAGGAGAGCTCCATTCCCAAGCCATGGAGAAGAAGACAAGAATCGTCTATAATGGATGACTTCTCATGTTTTCAGACAAGTTCCTTACCAAGTTTCCTCCTATTTGTGTTTTTGTTTTACTCTCCTCTTATGAAGCCGTCAACCACCTAAGCCAAGCCTCCAAGTCATTCCTATAAAGCTTTATGGTCAATGATTGAGAAGAGGATGAAAAAAATCCCACCATAGGTGACTCTCCACTCTAAAACTCACCAAGTCTCCCATCCATTCTTTCTCTCTATTCTGTTTGTTTTTGTGTTCAACCACCAACGTCATCTCACTTCCTCCCTCTCTTCTTATTCTATTGGTATTTTTTTAATTAAAAAAAATGCACATTCCTTGCATGAGCTATCCAATAGAATGTTATTGTTTTGAGTTGAAAAGAGAGTGAAACGTGTTGGATGAATTAGTTAGATGTTTGTCTCCTCTCTAGTCCCTTTCTTCTTAGCTTTTTGTTATCTTGCCATCCCCACCTTATGTCCAGCTGCCCCACTTTTGTCTCCTTAGTCTCTAGGTCTTTTGTTAATTAAAACACACATGCATGTCGTCTACCATTTTTGTCTTAAGTGTGTTGTGTTTTGGAGCAATAAAAAATGAGTCAGATGTGTTGATGTTTCTTGCCCTTTTTTTCATCCTTGTTACTGTATTATTCAAGAACAAAAGTCGTTTTTGAGCTTCTTAATGTAAGACTAACATTTATGCTCTTAATTCAATTGCAAGCTCCCTCTTCTTTACTTCAAATCACTTTTAATCTTCTTTGTTTCTATATAAATTTATGTCTATAAATTAAATCTACATAAAATGATCATATAAACACAAAATAAGCATTTAAGAAATAAAATAGAGTTGAATTAATATTAAAATACATATAAAAATATCATATAATTCAATCCTATCACTGAGTTATAAGTTTATTTTATGGATAGGGATGATGATTCTCCAATTCATTTTGGAAATCATGTTGAGGGTTTTGTTGATTATACGGAAAGTGTTGCAAGTGAAAGTTAAAATGAAGTTGTTAACCTATTAGATGATCAAATAAATAATGCTTATGCTGATTTCATTGATGTTGAGGATTAATTTCAAATAGGAGACAATCTTTTGAAGGTTATTAATTATGATACTCATGATGCATTTGTCAAGGAAAATGAGGTTAAAGGTGAGAAAGCAATGGATTTTATTGATTTCATTGGTGTTCATGCTTTCAATTCAAGGCTAACTATGGTAATTCAAGACTTTTTTTTCAATGTTTTTTTCAAAGTAATGATTGGTGTTTCATTAAGGATCATTGGTTAATTGATCCAATTCTTTCAAATCCTTTAAAAAACCATTCAAATTGTGGCCCATTTGTTTTACAAGAAGAATGAACTAAATTTAATGGATTATGGAACAAGGAAGGGATGTAAAATTCTTTAACCTTAAGGTCCAACTAAAAGACCTTAAAGAAGAACTTGTTGGAAGGCAACCTAACCTTAATTTTAGTTCTTTTAATTTGAATTTATAATGTTTGGAATCAATAAATGTGTTGAAGCCATTTAAGTGGGGTTGAATTAAGTCTCGTGTGTTTTCTTTAACCTATCCTTTGTTTAGTGTGCTTGATTTGGGTTTTAAGAGTGGTTTAAAGTTAAATTCTGAAGCAATGTGATGGATAATCCAACCCATGTTGTTAGGACTTGAGTTTGGAAAGCTTTTGAGGTGAAATTGGATTAAAATTGGGCATTTAAAGGTGTAGGCAGATCATTAACGATGGTTTATTAGCTCATCGTTAATGGATGAGAAAGCCACCATTAATGTATTCCATTCTAGAGCATTAACATCGAGATTTTCATCTTATAATGGCACCGTTGTAGGATTAATAAGGTGCTGTTCAAGGACAAATCTGGTATAAAAATGACGTAGTTTTACTATTCATTTTTTTCAACCTCTCCAAACCCTTCTGAAACACTTTTTTCGCCTCTTCAATTTCAAATCCTTATAACTTCCTCATTTCTTAACCAAATTGAACATTCTTGGTGTCTATTTGTCACATTTTTCATCCTCTACAAGAATCTACCATCAATTTGTTTTTAAAATTAACAAAGTTTTTAGAATCACCTCTTAAATATTCAATTCTATTTTCATTCTCAAGTTATTATTTTTCACTTTTCTCTCAATCTAGGCATCCATTTAATTGAAGTTTAGTATCATTGTGTTCAAAATTTTGTTATCTTTATATTGATACCAATTTCATTCAATTTTATTATCATAAGAAAATCAAGAATATTTTGGTCAAAATGGGAATATGTTGGTGACCCTTGCCGAAAAATGTTCTCATTATTCTTACCATTTTTTACTTGTTTGTGCATGTTTGTTGAACAGGTTGGATTTTGATCCTATTAAATTTAGAAGTCAAGAGAATTTTGACTTGCATGAGTCATATAGGATGAACAACTTTATTATTGAGCATTTAATCCTGTTGGATTTGGATGCTCATTTTAATTTATCTGGTACATTCTAGACATTAGGATGGGAGTTAGTTCTCAAACTTGCGAGCCCGTTCTACCCTGATTTGGTTCACGATTTCTTTGCGAAAATTAAAGACAAGGAAGAGGCTAACACGATCAAGATATGCTCAACAGTTAAAGTTATTCCTATCTATATCACTCATGCTTCTATATTTTCCTTATTAGGAGTACCAGATAAGGGGGATGTGTTTGTTAAGGCTAAGGACTCTTTTCATGGGGATTCAATCACTTTAGAACCTTCTTTTTCTATTAATACTACTAGAGATGCAATAACACTGACCAGGAATGCCCGAGGGTACATTACTTCTGCCTTAGAGGCTCAAGAGAGGATTACAGTTTTATTTATTAGTCATAATGTTGCTCCTCGAGCCAATGGATTGAACGAGATGTGGTATGTTGCATGGATTAGGTACCATCTCTAGATTAACATTAGCTAGCTTTATTACTATGTCCATGAGGGATGTTGTGAAGATCAAGAGGCCTAACAACTTATATTTTCCTTATTTATTGACAAGGATCCTTAGGAGTGTAGGAGTTCTTGTCCACTCTATACAGTATGATGATTGTACTCGTCAGCAAATCATCAATGAAATGTATTTAAACTGTGGTGCTTTACTTATCAAGGAGGTGAGGTACTTGAAAGTCCACCTATTGATGCTACAGAGCCCAAGGTACATAAGGATATGGGCAAGGCTTCATCTAAGCCCACTCTGAGCGTTCTTCCACCTCGGCCAAACTTGCCTACGGCTACTTCAGTCTTACCACCGCCAGCTGCTTCTCATGGTTCTCAAGTTACTATTCTTCATTACTTGATTAGCATGGAGACTCGTCTGACATTTCAATCTTTAGAGTTTTGACCATTCTTATTTTTTGATATGCCTTTTCGTTTTGATGGTGTTCAACATCAGGTTGACGATTGATTGCAAGAGTTAAGAACCTTGAGGATTATCAATGATCACGGCATGCCGATGATCCTTCTTCTTAGATATGCTGGTTAGTTATTTTATTGTCTCATTTTTAGTTTAGTAGTACAGGTTTCCCTTTCATAGTGTAGGTTGACGTTGTTTTCTGTTAGAACTTATGACTGCTTTTTATTTCTTTTGGCTCCTTAATATATTTGACTTCCATATTTATATCCATAGAGCATCTTTTGGCTAATTTTTTGTGTTTTTTTCTGATGATTTCAACTCCTGTACGTCCATTCTATTACACCACTAGATCTTCAAGTCTATATCAAATGGTTGTATTTCTTTTCCTTCTCTCCTACATTATGCTTTGCACTTTCTCATTAAACATGAAGGACAATGTTTAATTTAAGTGGGGGAGGGGGGATATTATCATATTGATATGTTTATCCACTTAAGTTTTGTTATTTCATAGTAATGTGAATTATCATCACTTTCATCATAATCTATAAATTGTAAAACTAATTTTTCAATTTTAATCTTTTTTATTGTTTATGCCTTCATTTGAATTCAATTATTTTCACCATATGAAATGTTATATGATTAATTTTGACTATTAATGTATAAATTCCTTTAACTTTTTACATAATTTGTAAGGCTGATACTTAATGATGAGACTAATATTTCACTTATAAAATGTAACTTTTTGAGTAATTTGATAACTTATTTAAAGGAACTTTTATCATTCAAAGGAAGAAAAAAAACCAAAACTAACCTAAAAAAATAATTATTACTTAATTAGTTAAATAAGTAAGTAGAACCATTCTTATGGTTTCTAATCTTATGTACGAATATAAGAAAAGGAAAAAAAGAAGAAAAAGATAAATAATAAATAATATGTATGTATATAATATTTGAAGTTATGAGTGGGACTAATGGTCAGTTGAGCTATTGGTGAAGCTCGTCGTAAGCTACCCAATAATAAAAATACCTAACTAACCTAACTAAGTAGCTAGGGCAAGTTAGGGCCGATCCCACAGAGACCTAGAGTGAATTGTCATCTCTAATGTTGTGAAAAAGAAAATAAAACCCTTGGAATCAAAGACATCAGAACTAAATACTAAAGACAAACAAGTAAGAAATATTAAAGCTGGGTGGAAGATATATAAGGAATTCTAGACTTATAATCGATCCTTGAAATATATAACTTGTGATTGGTGTAAGATGCTAGCCTATAGGTTCAAACA
>JAOXYD010110692.1:0-11475 GCA_028565735.1 Pinacopodium congolense
AATCATAAAGCTGAGTGTTCTCTAGATAATTGTAATCCGATTGACCTAGTACTTACATCCTATAAACTTCCTCGTGGAATCGATACTCGGAGTCTTAAATATACTCCACTTTATTACTTGATTCGACCGGTATGCTTATCGAATGTTGGTCTCAAATTAAATTGTTAAATTATGCATGAACGATAGATTAATTTGAGCTAATTTTGTATGTGGCCAACCGCAATCAGGCATAAAGTTAGATTTATAGTCTAAGGCATGGCAAAACATAATACTAATGATAGCTTCAATCCTACATCTTGTACAAGATGGCAATCAAATAAAAAAGATCAATCATGACAAGAATTTAATGACAAAAAGTACAGAGCTTGTTGAAATATTATCACCACTCCACCTGTATGCATTTTCTACTAAAAGTTGGAAACTTCATATCGTCATCCTTTCCTTTACTCTCCATTTTCCATTCTTTTTAGCTCCTTAGGTATGTTTATTGATTTCTTAACATTCCCAAGTGCATTGGCCACCAATACTAATAAAAGTAAGAAAGATGAAGGTGGGGTCTATAAGTGTTAACTGACTCCACGTTAACATTTATGAGTCCTAAGAATTTCAGAAATAATTAAAGTTATCATATGTATTATCATGGAGAATTTAACTGATGAAACCTTAATAAGGTTAAAGATTCGTTAGTTCGAAGTTTAATTTAAACATTTATCTAGCATTAGATTTTAATTTTAATTTTCTAAAAAGTTATAGGATGACTTAAATATTGGTGTAAACATTAGGATTCAAATTGACCTTTTTACCTATTGTTATTCTTAAAACTAAATAAGTGATAGAAAGAGAGAGAAAGATAAAGAGGTAAGAGAGGGAGACAGTAAAAGCGAGTTAGGGATATTATCTTTTCACAATATATTTTAAGAGTTAAATTCACCATAGCCCATTAGGTTAACTATTATTTAGGTTCTTAATGTTTCAAAATTATAGAATAGTTTCCTAAGGTTTATGCTAGTCTTTATGGCATCCAAAAGGAGGTGAATTTAATATAAATAAATTTCTAAAGTTTTTTTAAAATTTCAAAATTAACTTAAACGCAATTCTAATATAACGATATATTCATATTAATATGTTTCAATCATAACACATAAACTTATATAAAAGTAAGAGAGTAGAAAAGATAAATTATAAACCAATTTTTATAGTGAGTTGGAAATTAAATCTCTATCTACATTCTCTCTCTAAGAAACTCTTGGAATTTCCAATATAATCTTCTTAAACTTAGACGAAGAGAAACTCTTGTACATCCAATCTTCTTCTAAGATAAAGAGGAACCTTTAATAATCTTCCTTTTAAGGTGAATATGAATCTTTACAATATTTCTTTCTATAGGTACAAATTAACTCTATACAATATTTCTTTTAAGTAAAAAAGTAACCTTTTAAAGCAACTCAATATCAAGTCCTACAAAGAATAAATAACCACAATATATTATTTGACCAACACAATATCTAAGAGCTCAATGAATCTAATAGGGTTTTATTATAATTTAATTCCATAGAGGTCTATTATGTTAGTATTCATGTTTAGGATGTGAATTACATGATTTAGACTTATTTTGATTATATTCTACTATTTTTATGATGTTTAAGTGTTTTAATGTGATGTTTGTTAATCTTGCATAAGAATTTTATCACTTTGGTATGAATATCTAATGTAGGTTAAGGTAGAATTGATTTAGGAAGCACTTAAGGACATAGAGGAGAAGTGGAACCAATTTTAGGAGTTAGAGCATCAAGTTAGAGGCTTTATACCAAATATCAAGGCTATATGACGAGTCATGAAGAGTGCACAAAGGAAAGATCAAAACAAGTTAAGCTAAAGAACACATTTGGTACAACTAAGTTTCAGAAGGCATTAAGTGTAATGGAAAAGCTCCAAATGTTAGGAAATTTTACAGGGTGCTATAAACACATTTAATGAACCTACATATCAAATTTCATAAAATTTGGAGGTTTTTAGATGAAGATATAGTAAAAAATACCGAGCAAAGGTTAAAGTTAGAAAAGCTTATGTGGCGAGATGATGTGGAGTGACGTGTTTAATTCCATTTTATATTATTTAGGGCATAAGAAGACGTCAAAAAATCCTAGTAGCCACCATTCTGACCCAAAGAAACATCTAAGATAAAAATAAAGGGTTTTAGGAAGAGAAAAATGTGAAGAGATTCACAAATAAGAAGGAGAATTAAGATTTAATAAGTGTTATCCAGATTTCCAGCAAGAGGGTCATCATCATCATCACTAGTTTTCTCCTTTCTTTTGCTTTCCTCTTGATATTTCATTTGAATATTTTTTGTTTAAATGTGATTATAGATTTCTAAATCTAGTTTAGGGATTTTTATCGAATCATTTATCCAACTTTTACCATAATGATTTAATGCATATTTATTTATATTAATTGTTAAACTTATAATCACTTTGAATCGAGAGATTATATTAATTTATTTAAGTTAGGGTATGCAATGAGAGTTGGTAGCTTAACGGACCTCAAAATCAACTGATTAATAGGTGATTAAAGAGATATCTTAATTATTTGTTAATTGTCCTTAGGATTGCTTCAATCTAATTACATGTTTAGGAGTAGTATTGTAAATAGAAAGGTTATAATTCAGCAAGATAGGGTAATCAAATCATATTATATCTAGGATTAAACACAATTCAATCAATAAGGTAAAAGGAAGATAAATCAGGATAGAACAACCTCTAAATCTCCATTATTGAGTATTTTCTTTGTTTTGCTTTCTTCTACGATTAAATTCATTCATTTAAGTTTTATTAGTTTAGTTTAATTTTCAGTTTCTATAATTTTCATTTACCTTGAACAAAGGGCAATTCAGATTTGAGCTGTCTAGATTCAATTCTCGTAGGATTGATATTAGTTATACTATAAGTTATGACTTATATACTTGCAATATAGTTAAAACTAACAAACAGAATCAATGAATGCAAAAACACACTTTGCAAATACTTTTTGAACTCTTTATATTCATCCCAGGTTCTCTCAAACATTAAAGCTTCCTTAACTACCTTAAGATCATGTATTTATAGCCTTAAAACTCTTAGTGTTAATTTCCTAACTTAATCTAATCATTAATCCACCTAAAAAATATATTACAGCATAATTACCCGTTGGAATAAAAATGTATTGCTACTAGTAGAACAATTGGGTACATTGATCAACTAGTCAGGCATACTTGTTAATCAATATCCCATATTGATAGACCAATCTATCAACTAGTTACATATTTCTACCGCATCTTCACTTATACTAGTTGACTACTTACATACATTGGTCATTAATAAGTACCCTTTTACTCTATTGAAGGCATCATTTTACTTATTATTATACTACTAAAAAAAGATTCATCTAATTGTTTAAAATGCTAGTTGATCACTTAGTCATACTAGTAGACCAATATATATCAAACCTTAGCACTAATCAACTAATAGGTTGTGTTGATCAAACAATACAACTAGAAATCATTTTTAAACTTGTTCCTACATTTTCAAAATTCCCAATGCCTATTCCTTTCATAAAACTTGACTTAAACAATTTCAAAAGTTCTCTAAAAATATTGTAATACATTAAAAGATTTTCTTTAAAAACTTCTCTAAATCTTCACTTAAGTACATACCACTATAAGTAATATCCCTAAGTGCAAGTGATCATGTAATAATGATTAAGTTCCTAAAGTATTGAAATGTTCAAGATAAGATTTACATTCAAAATTACAAAGATTAACCTATTCAACATTAGCTATCTTGATCTTGATCTCTTTATTCCTTTGTAAAAACATCCTTCATCTGTGGTATTGTTTTGAGCCCTAATATGTGTTCTTACACACCTTTTACAGGCATATCTCTTCAATAAATCAAAATAAAGTAAATATTAGTAGCAATGGTGTTTTGTCATCAATAAAACATAGATTGAAACCTTCCTTAGGTCAACAATCTTTTCATTTTTGATAATGAACAAATATGTTAAATAAGAAAGCTAGATATAATTAATCACGTACAATATTAAGGCAACTATATTATCATTTATTCTTAATTCTTTTCTAATTTAAAATAATATGTAATGCATAGTGCTCCTAAATTCATACATCATAAAATGATCAAGTTTCAATATCTTATTCTTTCCACCTTTTGTCAAGATTAAAAAGGGTAGATGATATATAAATCTATAAGCATCAAAAGGAAAAATAAATAACTTCCTTTCTCTACTTTAAAAATCTATCATATGAGAAGAGAGTGCACAAAAGGCATTTATTGGATAGAAAAATTTCAACTTATCATGTATTCATTTCAAAAATTAATCTTTCATTTAAAAAATTAATCTTACTCCCCTTATATATAAACAATAATACTTTCTCCGTCTAAATACTTACAACGATGCTTTCTATTCAAACTCATTCTTTACTTCTTACAGGTGATTAGTTCCTTTATAAAGAGCTTCTAATTTACACCATACTTCATTAATCGTATTGCACTTTGAAACTTTACCAAAAATACTTCTAGTTGGTTCATAAAACAAAATATTTATCGCATTGTTTAAAGAAACTAATTCTATATCCGTGGAATCTCGTTCCTTCTGTTCTTTAGAAACTATTTTTCCATTTATTGTTTTTATAGGAACATTGGGACCTTTTGAAACTATTTTCTATAAGCCTATACTCTTACCCATTATGAAAGCTTTTATTTTAACTTTCCAAATCAAGTAGTAATCTAAATCAAATAAAGGAGGTACATTTATGTCTTCACCTAAGAGTACCATAATCTTTACTCGCTAATTTATTAGAATTAATCCCATATGAGACCTATATTATGATACCATTTGTTAGCCTTTTGACACCTAAAAGGGGGTAAATTAGAGGCCTAAAAATATTTCTTCTAAGTTATTGGTCCTAAACTCACCAGTTTCTTTTAATGCGAAAGCTTAAAAAAAATTTTTAACTTACTTCCTAATTCATCAAATTCTCTAAATTTTGAGGAAGCTAACAATTCAATAAATAAAGTAAATAATTAAATAATTAAAAAACTTATAAATTAATATTGGAAATTAAAAGAGTAAGGAAAGAGAAAACACAAACAATTTATAGTGAATCAAAGATTTCCAATTAATCTTACATAATAAGGAAAGAGAAAACACAAACGATTTATAGAGAATCAAAGATTTCCAATTAATCTTACATCCACTCCTTAATAAACTTATTGAGAATTTCACTATAATAATCCTAAGTACAAAGTTAGTAATACAAATCATTTTTTTAAGAATCAAAGATAATCTTTCACTCTTCTTTTTCAAAAGCTTAAGGATAACCTCTTAATATTATCCTTTTTCAAAATACAGGACAACCCCCTAATAAAATTCATTCTTAATAATTTCACCCCATAAAATTCACTTCTAGCAAACACACTTCTTACAAAACATCTTTTGAAAGATGTCAGTCTGGACTCACTAAGGAGTTTAGGTTCTCACACATGCTTAAGAATGAATGTAATAACAAACACATAATAACTTCTCAACCCTCATATAAAACACAAACAAAACTTCACCATAAACTTATAAAAAAAGCTCATAAATGCTTAATCTCTTTTTATTGTTTCTCAAGCTTTCTAGTTGATAAAAACAGTCACAAAATACCAATCTGTAGTCCAAAATCAATCTCCTAGCCATTTATTATCTTTATTCAACATTTAGTTTCATTAAACACACTATACCGTTGGTCTCTAATTGTTGGAACGTGATTTATACGTCAACTAGTTAACTAGTATATCTAACTAGTAGATCAGTCTACTATTTAGTTTGGTTTTTTTGACTTTAAGCACATCAATTTAATCTAATTCAATTCTTAACTCATTCATACATATTCTATCATATTCTAATCAATTTCTTAATATCAAAAAATACTTTTTAACATATGAAAATTGCCTCAAATTAATTCATAGCATTTTCAAAACACATCTTCACACAATTTATCACAATCACACAACTTAACTTTAATAACGTATCCTCATACTTTCAATTTCATCTTTTCACATACAATCATACATATTAAGACATTTCAATCTCGTAATTCATCCTATCATTTTTGTATACTTCATTTCACTCATTCTTTAATCAATTAACACATTTCCTTTCAACACATAGGTCTTATCAAGTTCACACAACTTAACCTAGTCCTTCACATATACTCACATCACATACAACCATTCATTCATGTATCAAGAGGACCTTTAAATATAATAATCACACACAATTCATCTTGATTATGTATCTTATATTTGACATTATTAACTATGAAATCATAATGCATGATATAAGCCCTTTCAACATAATGGTAAGACCAAAGAAGAGAGTTATACTAAAACTTACACAAACAACCTATCAAATTCACTATTTTAGGGCACATTTAATTGGGTTGTTAGTTGTGGTTTTCAGTTATGGTTTTTTTGTTTTTGTATTGAGTTTTGTGTATTTGTTTCGGGTTGTGTTGTATTAGTATGTTGTTTTTATTAATTTTTGTGTTGTTGTTTTTTTGGTTTCTATGTTTAGAAAAATAGGAAACATAAATCAAAAATAGAAACTCAACTAAACTAGGCCTTAAATTTTGATCTTCCATCTAATATCTTGATCTTTAAGTAACTACTACTTTTGCTTTAATGCTCCTTTTTCTATCAACTTGGTCTTTAACCATCTCCACATACTTTAATGCCTTAATCATATCATGTCTTGATCAATTAAAGGCTTTAATATGCATTTCCATAACATGTTACACCTATCTTTCTTTTCATTAAACACAATAAATATACTAAGCTCGTTAATATTAATGTTTTGCCATTATCTAAACAAAGGTAGAATCTACCTTGTTTCATCAAAGATTAATGCAAGTCATACCAACATCATTAAGAGAATTAACAATATAAATGAAATAAGCATACATATTGGAAATTGATTCATTAAGTTCCATATGAAATAATTCATATTGATTTATAAACATACTCACTTTATTCTCTTCTACTTGAGTTGTGCCCTCGTATGTGATTTTAAGTGTATGGCATATCTCTTGAGTTTATTCACACATATATATTCTATTGAATTGTCTTTTACTCAATGCATAAAATAGGATATGTACAACGTTTTTATCAAGTTAAATATGTGTCTTATCATTATCACTTTATAGAATATGTACAACCTTTTTATCAAGTTGAATGTGTCTCTTATCATTGTCACTCCATTCATTTACATCTATTAGTACCTTATCATTTACTTTATCTATAACTATTGTTTTCATTAGGATTTAAGGGCCATTCTCTAAAATTTCCCAACCGATCAACTCTTATGTATAAAAGGAAGTGCTTCATTCTAATTTTTCACCTCCAAATAAAGAGGGTCCATCTATACATTGGCTATCTTTGCTAAAAAAAACCTATAAAATTATGCTCTAATGATCTTTACTAAAAAATTTATTTATAAATTTATGAAATGTAGAAGTCATATCTTTAATATCGTTTATTAGTCCCTATAACACCTAAATTAAGGGAATGGAGGGGGCTAATTAGGTGTAAACAAATTTCTAAGGTTTTGCTAATTTTAGAATTCACTTAAATACAATTCTAAGATTATCATGATTATATCAATATATTTCAATCAAAATACACAAACTTATATAAACACAAAGAAAGTAGGAAAGAGATCATGTAAATTGATTTTTATAATGGTTTAACAACTAAAACTTTTCCTACATCCATTCTTTAAGAACTCATGAAATTTCCACTATAATCTTCTTTCATATGGACAAAGAGAAATCCCTGTACAACTAATCTTCTTTAAAGATGAAGAGGAACTTTTAGCAATCTTCCTTCTGAAGTGAAAAGGAACCTTTACAATCTTCCTTTCTATGAATAAAGAGCAATTCTATATAATCTTCCTTTTAGGGTGAAGAATAACTCCTCAAAGTAACTCAATATCAAACCTCATAAATAATACATAACCACAATATCTTACTTAGTCAACACAATACTCAAGAGATTAATGAATAAATGAGAAATCAATTAATGCAACAATACACTTTCAAAATGCTTTTTCAACTCTCCATATTCATCTTAAGTTCCGTTAACCATCAAAATATTTTTAGCTACCTTAAGACCATGTATTTATGACTTTAGAGCCCTCAAAATTCAATTTCTAACTCAATCTAATTGTTACTTTATCTAAAAAATTCCTTAGATACAAAAATTATCCGTTAGAAACAAATCATTTCTATTACTGGTCGACTAGTTAGTCATACTAGTCGATTAATACCCTACATTAGTTAACCAGTCCATTAAT
The DNA here is from genome assembly GCA_028565735.1 of Pinacopodium congolense. NCBI lineage: Eukaryota > Viridiplantae > Streptophyta > Magnoliopsida > Malpighiales > Erythroxylaceae > Pinacopodium > Pinacopodium congolense. The sequence continues at coordinate 8,389 of JAOXYD010110692.1, forward strand.
TAGCCATACATGTTTATTGTATTTTCACTTAGACTAATCGACCGTTCACATACATTGGTTAACTAATGGGTAACATTTTACTTTATTAGAGGCGACATTTTAGCCGTTGTTAGATTACTAAAAAAACTTCATCTAATTGTTTAAAACACTGATTAATTGCTCAGCCATATTAGTCGACCAATATAAATCACTTCCTAACATTAATCAATCAATATATATCAAACCTTAACGTTGATCGACCAATAGGTTGTATTAGTCAACTGATACACCTGGCAATCATTTTCAAACTTTTTCTTAAATTTTTATGACTTTTAAAATCCATTCTTTCAATAAAAACTTTACTAAAACAATTTCAAAATTTTCCAACAATATTTTAATGTATTAAGAGAATTTTCTTTAAAAACTTTCCCAAATTTTTGCTTAATTATGAATCATTATATGCAATATACGTAAGTACAAATGGTATTGCAATAATAATTGAATCCTTAAAGTATTGAAATGATAAAAAAAATATTTACATTCAAAATTACAAAGATTGACCTACTCAACATTAACTATCTTAATCTTAATCTCTTTCTTTATTTGTGAAACATCCTTCATCCATAATGTCTTTTTAGGCTCTAATATATATTCTTGTATACCTTTCACATTCCTATCTCTTTAATACATCTAAACAAACTTAGCATTAGTAATAACAATACTTTGAGCATGTTTGGTATCATTTTGGGTTTTGGTTTTTGATTTATGTTTTTATAAACATAGAAATTGAAAAAGTAGCATAAAAACTGAAAAATAACATACTAATACAACACAAAAACTGAAAAAACATTATAGGAACCGAAAAAAATACCCAAAATCCAATGAAAACACATAAGAACTAAGACTAAAAACCAAAAGTAACAATAATGCTGAACATCTCCTTTGTCATCATTAAAATATAGATTAAAACTTCTCTTAGTTTAATAGCTTGAAATAATGATCATCCGTTAGTCTTTCTTTAACTTTAGCCTATTTAGATTAACAAAAGTCCAATGTACCTACATATGTGGTGAGCGATTAACTGTTTCATCACTCAATAAAATGACATTATTTTTTTATCCTTTTTGTAATTTTGTAGGTTATAGGAGCTGCTAACTTGAATAATATAAAAACAGTGTCATTTTGTTAGAATATTGGAGTAATGCCATTTTGTTTAAGGTAGAAACTATTAATTGACTTATCAAAATGACATCATTTCTTCAAGGACAAAAATGATGCCATTTTGATATATATGAATTAATAGTCTCCTCTCTTCTTCTCTCCTTCATCGTTGTTTCTCCTCTTTTCTTCTCTTCTCCATCCCTGTTCCCCCTCTCTCTACTCTCCTCTGTTTTTCTCTCCTCCATCCTTATTTCTCCTCTCCCTACTTTCCTCTCTTTTTTTTCTCCTCTATTTATGAGTAAATCTTTTGGCTCATGATATTGAACCCTAAGCTACAATTCATCTTTATAATGACTTGCTTCTTGATAACATTCAAAACTTCAAATTTCGTGGAATGTTAGAGAAGCTTATCAAGGTCACAACCCTAAAGCTCACATTAGCAAATAAATTAGGGTTAGAGATGAACCTGTTGGTTATGATATTCACTATAAGATCCATTCTCTTGGTTAGTAGAGGCTTGGCTCAATCGAAAGGACCTTAAACATTATTGACAACTTTTGCATGGTGGAAGATAATTAATATGGTGTTATACTTGAATGAGGCAAGATTCAAAATTTCACAAACTCATCGATAAGTAAGAGTGATATTGGATTTTGAGTCAAGAATTATACTGTTAATGAGCTCGAGCTTAGTGATTATTTATTTTGATGATGGGGTCTTTGATGCAAACGATTAAAGTACTAGTATTATAATCACTATAGTTACATAGAACGACAATAGTGTATTAGCATAATTTGAGGAGAAATAACAGCAAAAGGGAGAGAAAGAGAGGAGAAATCAAGGCGAAAGAGAGAAGAAAGAGAGAAGAAGAAGAAGAAAAGTCTATTAAGATCCTTAAAGAAACACTTCATTTTGATAAATTAATTGACGACTTCTACCTCAAACAAAATGATGCCATAAGTGACATCGTTTTATCGAGTTTAGAAAGCTTATAATATAAACCTAATTGCCACATGGGTAAGAGCAAGTTTATTTAAATTTCTATTAGCTAATGTAGGATAAAATTAACGAAAGATTAACATGATAATTATTTCAAATTTATAAAATCTATTTAATAGTTAAAACCTTACATATATTTTAGGAAGGCCAATTTCTAATTCTCCCAAAAATTACAATATTTGATGTTGACTTATCATGGCCAATTCCTTAAAATGTTTTAGGTTTTGAAATTTGCTTTATATTCAAAAAGAAAAAAAGACTGTGAAACATGTTCTCTATTAATTAAGTTAAAAATAGACATTTGAAGGGCAAATTATAAAAGATAAAATAATTTAAAGGTTGTTTAATTAAATTTTTTGTCGTAATTTTTAGTTGTAATTGTTATATTTTTATATTAAAATTTATGTATTTTTATAAATTTTTATGTTGTCTATCTCGATTTTTGTATTATACCTGATGGTGGAGAATACTGATCTGGACGGCAAATTGTATTGTAGAATACGCAATTGAGGAGTCCATAAAATCAAAGAGCAAGAGCTAAGCTTCGTTAATGGAGGACTCGGAGGGAGTTCTCAGCTTCGACTTCGAGGGCGGCCTTGACGCCGCCCCTACCATCCCCACTGCTGCCTCCATGCCATCTATCCCCTCCGACAACACCTCTGCTGCCGCCCCCGTCAACTCATCCGGTGCAGTCACTGGGGCCGCCGAACCTGCCAGTTCTAATCATCCGGCACGGCGGAGCTTCCGGCAGACTGTTTGTCGGCACTGGCTGCGGAGCCTGTGCATGAAGGGAGACGCATGTGGGTTCCTCCACCAATACGACAAGTCGCGTATGCCGGTTTGCCGCTTTTTTCGGCTCTACGGCGAGTGTCGGGAACAGGACGGAAATGGATCAGCCAATTCCACAGTCTGTGATGAAGTTTGCCTGATCAAGTCATCACTGCTTGA